>JAHZNB010006471.1:0-26867 GCA_027744295.1 Callyntrura guangdongensis
AAACCTTTCATACTCCAGACATATTAAAAATGTCTAGAGAGTCTAGGTAGGTACTACTAAAGGTACTGGCTATACATCTACATTAAAAACTTTTTGTTAAAGTTGTTTTTGTGGTGATAGTGATAAATAACCATCTCACATGTGTATTTATATGTGTGTGTGTACAATTTTTGGCTTTGTTACTAAACTGAAAGGACATCCTGTGCACAATAAACTTCGATAATTTTTGTGGCGTTAGACACAAAAAATTTGTTTTTAAAAATGTTATCTGCCCCCTTCCCCTTATTAGTTGTTTGTGTGATCACATGAAATCCATAGATTAGGAGGAGGTACCAACCAACTACACGATACACGCAGCATACACAAAAAACCTGACAGTGTGTGTGTACATTTTGTAGGGTTTTATTGGAAGAAAATGAGGTGTGTAAGATATCATTAAATGGCTCCTGTATCGAATTTCTGGAATGAATGGAACGTCTGCTATAGACGCGAAGCAATTTCCAACTTTGGCTATTAATAATAATAATAATCATGTATATTTTTCTTCTCTGTATAATGGTTCCATCGTGTCATATAGGTAAACATGTAAGTAAAAACATGCTACTTAATATGCACACGTAGTCATGTGAGTACACGTTCCCTTCAATTGCATTGAATGATATTGCGTGAAAGGAGGAGTCGTTTTGTTGGGCTTTATTTCACGATCAAACGCTATTATGCTATTAGCTATTTTATTTTCTTCAACTAGTTGACTTGATTAAGTCATTCGTGTTGTTGTTGAACAGCATAATATGTACTGCTCGTAGCAAAGTACATCATCACCGTTGCCACTCATAAATCAATACAAAAAGCAAAAAAAAAGCTGCTTTCTGGCCAACTAGACGGGCATACTATACAGGTATTCTAGCATTTCTACCACAAAGAAACCCCTTTCGCCTGGTCTACCGATTTATTTAATTTTTAGTATTTAAAATTTTTTTCTGTCACGGCGATCGTGGCAAACCAGCAAACCAACGCTAAATATTTCTTCGGGTGACAAACTCCGGTAATGGTTCCCCTTTTCCTTGAAAGAGGCAGTAATCTGGGCACGTTGAAAGGAAATATTAGTGTTTCATAATAGCAGCCAACACTACCATTAAATAATAACAGGCTAATTGTATGTATAATTTTTTGAGTTACGGTTTTAAGTGGGGAGGAATACGTGCATGTCCTAAATTCGATTCTACTTTGTAACAAGAAATAGCTAGTTATAAATAGCACATATTATTTATGTGGACATTACAGAGGTAAATTTTGAAGCATTTTCGAAACCACGCCTAAATAAAATCATGACAATACGCTGTAGTGCTAAGAAGATATGCTAAATATTATGTATGTTGCTTGAGTTGAGTAATAATATCTGTAGCCAGGAAGGCCAGACAGTTCGTTCTGTCCGTTTTCCTCCATGACATGGAAAGGAGCACCTAAAGAAGGAAAAGGTACAGTAGAAAATTACAAGGTAGTAAAACAAGCCTTTACTCGTAACAAAATGATTGGTGGAAAGTTAACCATTTTATACCTTTTATGTGTCTATATTATTTGTACGCTTGTTTGGCAATCATAATAATATTATTATAAATAAATTCTCTCCTCAATTTTGCGTTGTATTTCGGAATTCACTAGGTTTCTCTCCCCTTCTCTCACTGTCCTGTGTCTGTCATACCACAGCACTTTGCCGTGAGGTATCTGTAATTATCCCTTACAACAATGTCTCAATTAAAAAATTCAATCTGTCATTGTAAACTAGCTTTTTTAACACTTGATGCGGCATGGCGGTGTAGAAAACTACCTTAGTATGATTACATGAACGAAACTTTTATGAAGTATTTATAATATTTTCTGTATATATACTAGGTAGGGTTATTCCTGCTGCATGTCTATCACAGAGTATACCCTTATGCTAAGCTTTGCTTTCAGGCGAAATACAAATGAGTCAGCGTTTGATGTTTCTTTTTTGAAGCATAGAAACAGGCATGACAAGACAAGTAAAATTCCCAAAGTCAACTATAAACGCAAGCTCCGCTGAAGTTATCCTTTCTTGTTCGCATTAGGGAAAAATGGAACTGATATGTTATCGCGAGATAATTACCATTACAAAAAACAACAACAGGGTTTATGTTTGTGTGAGTGTCGTAATATCAGCAGCAGCAGCAGCAGCAGCAGCAGCAGCAGCGTCGTAACGTAACATAGGTAAGTTCAGTCAGTAGTCAGCACACATAATAGTAGGATTCATGATCTAACAACTAAACACACAGAAGTCGTTTCGCTTCAACCATGTTAACTGAACTGTGTAGGCGTCGCTTAAGCATGTACTGTGAAACTTTTCGTGGTTCCGGTTCTTTCACTTTCGCAAGTTTGTTCTAAATGACGCGGGATGGGTGAAGACAGTTTTTTTTCTTTTTCTTGACTTTTTGTCTGTTGTAATAAAGCTCCTCTTTTCATTTGTCCCGTGTCGTCTGCTATCCTCTCTCTCTCTCTACTATTTCCTCATACTTCTGCACGATGACAAACTACGTTGATTTTACTTTTAAAACTTGTGCCTTTTATCGAAAAAACAGTACTTTTTGAATGGTCCCATTATTATTGGGACTATTTTAAACTTTAAAATGTCCAAGTTTGCTACATAAAGATACCAATTCGGATAAGATTCACTATCGTTAATCGCAGTTACTTGCAGCATTCATTTTAGGACAAGGAAATTATTACCGATGCCATACCAAGATAATAAAGAGTTATTATACTCATACAGTATGTGTGTTTAATGAGGAAAAGATTATACATCGTCTAATTATCATCATGTAGTTATGTCATCACTAAATGTACTCCCTTCGTTGTGTGGGGGTGGGCATATGCACATTTTGTTTTTTTAAATGACTTGTGTACCTTGCTGCTTGATCTATGGAAACTCGTAAAGCATTTTTGTGGATGTAGTAATATTATGTGTGTAATAAAATATGTAGTCTTAGTCTTGTCCCACGTTTATTTTTATAAATAATACTTTATGGTTTACACTTGTCCTCTCTCTCTCTCGGTTTCTCCTTGATCAAGATAATATGTCATCATGTGTTAGATTACGAATACAAGTAAAAAAGTGAGCATAGAAATGTCGACAAGAATGAACATTTAAAACACATGCTAGGGAGAAATACATAAATAATAAACCTTTAAATTACCAAGAGATTCGTTGTGTGAGGTCCTTGGTTAGACAAGGCACATTCTTTTTGAAGTCTTAGTCTTGTCCCACGTTTATTTTTATAAATAATACTTTATGGTTTACACTTGTCCTCTCTCTCTCTCGGTTTCTCCTTGATCAAGATATGTCATCATGTGTTGGATTACGAATACAAGGAAAAAAGTGAGCATAGAAATGTCGACAAGAATGAACATTTAAAACACATGCTAGGGAGAAATACATAAATAATAAACCTTTAAATCACCAAGAGATTCGTTGTGTGAGGTCCTTGGTTAGACAAGGCACATTCTTTTTGCCTGCTTATTCTTCCTGACTAATATGCATGCTTTATACTTGAGTGCTTATCAAGTATATTATTATTATTTTATTATTGTTAGCTGTAATTCACTATTATCATACTATTAATAGCTAAAAGTAACGAATTACCATGGCTGGCCACGACAAGTTGGACCAGAACTCCACAGAGGAAAACTGAAAGGACGCGGATCAGATCAGAAGAAACAATTTTGTCCAACTCCGCAAACAAATCTTCCTCCCATTCATACATTGTACAATCATGAAGTTAGCTTCAAGTATCCTCTGCACTATTATTATTATTGTTATCATATTGTATGTGTGCGCATATTGTGAATGACGATGACACTTTTAATGGGCTTTTGAAAGGTGACCGCACGACCACAACCATGACCACAAGCATTATTATTAGCATTACTGTTATTACTATTATTATAATATTATCTCCGTGCATGTTTAAGTAGAAGAACATTATTTTCAAGTTGTGAATCCGTGTTCAACTGGTCATAAATGGGAGAAAATGAAGCCCACAGGGAAAGGAGACGACCACCATCACAAAAACAAGATCGGCACCTTGTGTGTATATTATATCTGCAATGTGATGTGACTGTGTGTAGTGTGTGTACCTATTAGTACTCATTTTCAAGTCAAATCCCCATTACAATTTACTTGAAGCATGACATTCTACATAGGTGAGCAAACCCAGCCAAGTTTGAACATCTTTCATATTTTGTAAAAGGCAAAGTAGTACGTTCATTGCAATGCAAGGACGTGCACGGCGCACAAAAAGGCAGGGATTTAGATGTTTGTATTCGTGTTCTGTGCATTATGTGGTGCTATAAGACTCTGCCTTTTCGTCGTGTTGAGGCAGAACAAACATTGACAGGATTCACATGACAAGCAGAATTCGGCAAATTAACATAGGGTAACAATGGTCCATCAAACTGTATCCGATTAAAGGTTTTGATGACAGTCTGTCAAGTATCAAGTCTTATGTTTTGTTTGGACTGACTAAACTATTTACACTTTTGTATAATTTATTACTATTGGCTACCGCACAATTGTATCTTTCTATAGACGAAGGTGCTTTGATAATGTATTGATAAACTATAAACGTAAGCAGGGTACTTTTAATATGCCAACAGATTAAAGGATTCCTTGTGTATACAGCACATTTGATTATTATTGATCTTTCTAGATTAAAGAAGGAGGTGTATGATGAGGGTGTAAAGGTTGTAAATGCTCTAGACAAGGGAGGCGAAGACAACTTATCAAAATTGTGACACGCACCAAAAGAATTCAGGTTCTGCCTCATTTGTGTACCTTGCTACCCCGATGGTCATTTACATTACATTACGTCCTAAACAAATTTATAAAGAGATGTAGATTTGATAATAGAAACACTGTTTACTAATTTCCTTTATTTAACTATTAACGTGTTGTAAGTGTAACCGTGAGGATAACGACGTACATAACTCACAGAACACGATGAATTCACATGGCAGTGATTCATACGTGAAGTGATAAGGCAAAAATGTTTCTCTTGACAGTTTTACCTGGTGTATGGACATATTCTTGTACAGGTCGATAAGTAGTGGTAAATGAGTTGTCACATTATATATTACAGCGTCAAGATACTATCCCCGTTCCTAGACCTAAGAAATTTTTATGAATGTCACATTATATATTACAGCGTCAAGATACTATCCCCGTTCCTAGACCTAATAAAATTTTTATGACAATTTTTAATGGAAAACTGAATTAAATCATTAATTACTTTCTGAAATGCTTTCAACTACCAACCTAATTATGTAAAAATGAAAACAAGCTTTTGAAAGTAAATATTCATTCTTCGAAGTCTATCCATTTATACCTTAATACTAACCTAATATGCACATCTAAAAAGGTATCCTTCCACATGAGCCAAAGTAACCATATGACAGCTACATTTTTCTACAACACTTCTGACGAGAGATGCTCCAACTGTGTGGCTGACTCGATTCACCGCTTTTCCATGAAGATATTTAGAAATATTACTTAATGCATTTACTATGTATAATCGAAACTCTTAACTCGATTTAATTAGATTAAGGTAGCATGCAAACACAATTGTGTTGTACATACATTAGATACAGCACTTCATTGGCCTGATGATGGACGCTAAGAGGATGTAAATACAAACAAAAATGTTACTATTGTTTCCTTTTACTACAACAGATTCCATATTAAGATGATTGCAATTACATTTTGGGTAATTGAATTCATGAAATAAAGTTTCATAAATTGTAAATGATTTTACAAGTGTAAATTTTAAAATGGTGGTGGAAATTGTACTATATCTACGTTTTATTACGTGTCCTTATTTTACCTTTTTTCGTTAGTGCAGAATGAGTGGTGGTCATACAAATCCTCTGCATTCACTTTTTTGAATGGAATGAATACATGTATCTTTTAAAAATGTGTGAACTATTTTATTCTTAACGCTGCTGGTAGTGCGAAGGAAGTTTATTAAAGAAACGTTTCATCTGGTTTTTTTCCAAATACGCTCTCCTTCACTTCCTTCATTTCTCCTGTCTGCAATAAAATTTAATTTTGAGGAACGAGGTGCTAAGTAAGTAGAAAGAGTAGATAGACAGTTTTGAATTCTGCTGTATTTTGTCAGTGACCGACAAATATTATGTTTAAAAAAGTGAAGCGCACATTTGATGTGAACAGAAAACTTCTAATTGCATAATACAACTAGAATACCAGTAGCACATGTTTTTGTCTTGTTCGGTAATTTTAGATTCAAAGGAACACACGGCATGGAGATAGTCGTGCAACTAATATTACAGTTTTAGAGTTCTGTGAAGTTTTAAAACGAATCACTTGTTTGGTCCTCATATACCTACATTAGTTTATGTGGTTTAAAACCCTTTTCTTACCACTTAAATCACACTTTTTTACAATTATACTGTGTTTTCAAATGTATCATTGCCTTGTTCACTTATACATATTTGCTCACGTTGTTTTTAAATTAATGAAACATAAAACCAACCAACTTTTGCAGTTGACTGCTGTTAGTTAATTTTACCAGTCCATATATTTTTTTTTCCTTTGTGAATAAAATTGAATTTAAAAAAATAAGGATATGCTATTGAGTGAGCAGAACAGGTTCAACTTTTTTGTGTCTTTCTCTGTTTTCGTTATCTAACCTGCGTTGAAGCAAACTTAAGGAGGAACGGATAAATGGGAACTGACTACCGACCGAGTGAACTAGCAAATTATGCATACCTTTTGTTGGTCGGTTATGCACACTCACCTTCATTTAAGACTAACTAAATTTATTGTTGTTGTTAGAGGGAAAATTTATATTTTTTACGCAATGTTTTGCCGGAGAGCATCACCACTACATCTGTTGATAGTAGGCATATTATTACGCAATATCTTTAGCCACGTGTGCACTGTGCACCTGGTTTTTACTGTATGTTTTAAAGTAACAAGTCAACATAATTGCCACCGCATACCCGCAGGTAGAAAAATAATAATTAAGAGAGCACTCACATCTAATAAAAGTTGTGTAGTCCAGAACCGAAAATAGAAGACAGGAAGTGTGCAGGTATGTAATACGATTTGTAAATACCGTCCAAATATTTCACGCTTTAGATTACTTGCTAACTCCACGGTAATTAGTTCGCCTTTTATAAACATTGGCATAGCATTAAATAACCATGAATAAATCATGATAACGTCGTAATTAAAGCTTTCATGTAAACGATTGTACCGTACTATATTATTAATCAGATTAACGATAATAATCTGAGAAAAAATACAATTTTAGTTCTGCATATCAGCTTAAATAATAAGTATAATTATGGAATAGTTATAACCAGTATGATGACCTACACGATGCAATATTGGAAATTTAAAAATAAAACAAATTTCAGCAAAGTGCAAGTGGTAGAAATATATGATTTTTTCACAGGGGAATCGATGAGACAGTGGAGGAGTGAGACTAAGAATTTTGGCTGGTTGACTATTTGTTCCATTCAACAAACTTTTAAGACTGGGATGGAATTCGTATATTTGTACCTTGGGTGTGTGTATCTTTTACGGCAGATGCGGAAATTCAGTGATCCATGAAAATGACCATTTTTTAAAATAAATCTTCGAGTCTCATTGATTTAGAGACACTTTGTCAACCGTTGACTTGGTACGAGGGACCCACCAGGTGGTTCATTTTGTTTCGATCAAGTTTGAGTGATTACAGGAGTATATTATTGAATGGATGTAATAACAATAAAAATAAAATAAATCAGCCAACTGGTGGTGAGCCTTTCGGCTATATACTATATTTTGTACAATACCGCGATTAAACACAAACCCAACTTTGTCCCTCCTCTTGATTCTTTGAACTTTTTCATTCTTTTAATTTATACGTGCATCATCCCCAAGAACAACTTTTAACAATTTTTCAGAAAGTCACACAATTACAATACGTAAACGTGAGGATCTAAAGCCACAAAGGAAAACACTCTGTGTGTTACTTTCCAGCAATGAAGTGACCTTGGAACGAGCCATATCGTTCTAAATAATAGATGAATGAATTGAATTTGTGTCTTTGTTGTATTGGGAGTTCATTTACGACGTAGTTTTCACTATACTACGACAATAGAAGAATCATTTGGACGTAAACCAGAACAAATCTGGAAGATAAATGTTGGATGTACAAACATGTGCAAAATGATGGGTTAGGTAAGTTTACTTCCAATATATTTTCTCCGTTCACCTACCTATTTATTGCTGAATACCATATTTTCTACCAGGATTCAAGACAAAACAGCCGAAGTCAATAGTAATACAACTTGACAAAGCTTTTGTTGTATTGATCTTGTAAGGTGCGCACAAAGGACAAGATGAATTAGGGGATTCTGATGGACAAGAGAATTGAATAATACAAGGTAAAAAGAAAGAGAGACGGAGAGGAAGAAAGATGAACACCATAGAAAAAATAATTGACTGACTCCACATTGTCTCCTAGTTCATTTTCAGATATTGTCTAGTAGTAGTGGGAGTTCATTCATTCATGTTACAATTTTATACGGAAAGAATAGAGTATTATAATATGCCATGCTTGAAGCATAGCAAAATTGAAGTACATTTTCCCAAGTTACAACTATTCAGTCCTATTCCATACTAAGTTGTATGTGTCTCGCCAACTACTTGACTATGATGCACTTCTGCCATTCGAGCTGAAAATGTTTTTTGTAAAATGACTGGAACAAAGAACTGAAAAGTCAACTTCTTCGGAGAAGTCTCACACAATGCTTCGCTCCCCATTCATGTGTATCTATTCATTGATTAACTCTGCTTCTCCATGTCCTGCTCAACACTGGTTGAGGGTTGAGTAGTAGTTGTCCTCACAGTAGAGGGACAATAATAATAATAATAATAATAATGAGAAAACAACGTTTTATGAGTGCATGCTTACGTATACCTACTCAACTGGTTCTATGTTTGAATAAGAAAATTCATTTACAAATCAGAAAAGTAAATTCTGAAGAAATTCTCTCCAGGCAGAGGAATAGTCACTCTCGGTCGTTATTCGTTATACCTTGGATGGTGGTTGCATTTTACTCTTGTGCCATTGAATGTTTGATGATTTTGCATTGACTCTTAGAGTGACTAGTGACTCCCTCGTATTGTGAATCCTTTATACCTTTTGTTAGTATATGTTAATATACTCTAAAGAATAGAAAGAATGAAAGGGCGAGATGAACTGAAAAATTTTCAAATACAATAAAATAAAGAAGCAGAAAGGTATTGTATATACCAAAATTCTTCTACCAGAAAATATGTATAATGTTGAAAAAATCATTCTGACTACGATGGTGGTGTAGGGATGGAGGAGCTTCTTTTCAATGGGATCCGTATTATTTCATTGTTCGGTAATTGACGCTTTCCAAAAGTAATCAGCCTCAAAAAGAGACTTGAAAAAAAACTGTAAGAACGGACGGCTACATGTCTTCTAGAATAAGCGAAAAAAAGGGAGACAGCAAAGACTTGACTGTCACACTGATATACATACATATTGTATCTGAGAGAAGTAAGAAAGACGACATTAAGTGAATTGAAGGTATAATAGGTAATCCTAAGAAAAGTCTGTTGCTTTAGGCTGTGCGTGTCCAGCAAGCAACCAAATGGTGTAAAATATTAAAATGCTGACAGGATGGTAGAGAGGGAGAGATGGATGTAAGAAACGTTCAAAGATGTGTACCTAAACAGTCTCTTCTTTTGTATTTGTAATCCTGCGTACTTGAGCGTAAATATGACATAACCTTACGTCAAGTTGTACAATTTTACTCCACCAAACTTTGGAACAATAAATCGTTAAACTTGGGTCTTACACAGTAAAATTGATAGATGGTAAATGTAGTCTCCCAATCTCTTCAAAAACCTCGGGTATTAGATGACTGTTGCACACGGTGCCAGTGCATCACGGACACCGGTGGACACCGGATACCGCCCACCGACATATTCGTGGCCCACCGGACACCGACCTTTCCCTGGCCCACCGACCTATTCGTGGCCCACCGGACACCGACCTTTCCCTGGCCCACCGACCTATTCGTGGCCCACCAGTCCACCGGACACCGACCTTTTCCTGGCCCACCGGCCCACCGCCCACCGACCTATTCGTGGCCCACCGCCCACCCACCTATTCGTGGCCCACCGGACACCGACCTTGTTCTGGCCCACCGGACACCGACCTATTCGTGGCACCGGCCACCGGTGGGCCGTGATGCACTGTGTTGAATAGCTTTACTTGGATATACTATGAACATGAAGGAATTGTTATTGTGTAATGCTATTATCAGCAATTACAGTGATATTACTGACCTATGATCGGCATACAAAATCCAGAGAGAAAAAAAGCTTGGCATTTTTCGGAAGGGGAATACACAACAAAGGCAGGACAATCAATAAAATTAACTGCCTCGAGACTTCATAAAATTAATTCTGTCATTGAAATAGTCTATTAGTAACGGTAACCCGAAAAAGGTGTTTTTAAGCAGACCGGTATAATATACATATACTTGTGCGTATATAAATTGTTAGAAGTTTTACAGTCTGTGCTTTATACAAAGTGGTGGATTCACCCTCATATTCAGTCAAACATTTCATTCCTTTCATACACTATAGCACTCATAGCAGGGTGGGCAATTTTATTCTGAGCGAAATAGATAACTGTCATGTTTATGGTTTCAGTAAGAAAAATTCGATGGTACCAGCTTCGGCATCACTGTTTTCAACTTTTGCAGAAATAGCAAAGGAATGTGTCATCCATACAGGCATTGAATGAAAAGTACATGCCCAAACCAGTCACATTCAACTCCGTTCTAAAAACCTTTATTTTTTCTAAAGGTGGTTGATTGTGTTTGTGGAAAAACGCATACACAACAAAGGAGAATTGTGCGATCCAATAGGTTTGGCGTGTACGATTTATGAAAATTTCATAGATTAGTTGTTTAAGACTGAACGGGAATCAAACTGGATTAGAGCTTGATACTGGCAATGAAATTATACAATGCAAGGCACTCATGAGAATGAATTGAACAATAATAGAAAATCTATTTGTTCAACTTGTGTGGTAAACTTCTAAGTTTTCATTGAAATTATCAAGTGGGAGGGTTCTTCGTCGGTATACCTGAAATATTTACTGAAAATCGCCTTTTCCTCTGATGCGAATTCCGACCTGTGTTTCTATGAAATTGAGAAGATGTGTCTTGGCTCGCTTACACTGTCAATGCGTGACAGCGATCGCCGTCAAAAATTGTAAAGAGGGGTACTTGTAAGGAATCCGTCATTTTAACTTGTAGCTTTTCATGTTAAATGACCAATTCTACAAAGCAAGAGGAAAAATTTTCTAACACAACATTATCTTCATGGCACACGCTTTGTTAGGGAAAAACCGAAATTTCGATTGGTTCAATTTCGAACCGAGGTTGTCGTATCAGTTTTTAAAGCTAGTACGTGTGGCAAATCAAAAACAAACAGATTTTCTCGGAACAGAAACCATTGTTTTTTACCGAAAGAATTCGGACAGCAATGCATATGCAATATGAACTACTAACAGGTGACTACTTAATGACTTGGTACCACTATTGCGCAGCAACACAAGCGGTTTCTCTTAAATGGTAGCAATTTGCAGTATACTTAATTTTGATTAGGGACAAGCAACAAACAGTTTGCGACCAGAATCTCTTAAATGGATGTACACAAGGACCTCTTCAGAGAAACTGTGTTAATTAAAGTATATGTATAAGTATAACTGCTGTCGTACCTGCTAACACATTTGTACAAGGCCGTTGTTTTTTGTAGTCATAAAGTAGTCGACCGATTCTTCAATGTGTATGCCACACATCCTATTTAGTGCAGTTATCCTGTGGAGTAACGTGAGTAGATAAAATACATATTTCAACTGACAGTCGGAAGAATTTTTTGACTTTCCGTTAAACACATTTTTATGTGTAACGATAAACTAGATCTGTCAACGTTTAATATACTTCCCATATAGAAAGACATACGAACACAGTATAGTAGTGACACTCAGTTTTTGGAACTTTTTGCTCTAACTGCAGTGTACGTACTTCACCGCATTTGTTGTTATTTTAGCATATGTTCGAGATCAAGGTACATTTTAGTAATCTGGATAATCGAAGACACACACGATTACGTACTGTACAGGGTAAAATTATATGACGTGATACAGACACATCATCTAATTGAGGAACCTAGTTAGTTTTCCATATAATCTGATGAAGTGGGAAGGTATACTTCACATTCAGTATTATATGTATCGACCCAGTAAAAACCTTTATATCTATTATCAGTAGCAACTATTTTTTTATGTTCCGGTAATAAAATCTAGCTCTTGCCATTGTCATTCATCACAAGGTGTGCATGCGACCATTTAAGACTGGAACTGGAACCACGTACACAGTGCACATTACATTTGCTACTACTACGAACTAAAAGCCTATACTATTCATACAGCAGAAGCGAATTTCATAACTATCTTTATACAAAATATTATCACTTTGGTTAATCAGTACTTTTTATGTACAGAGAGTAGATTTTCTTATGTACTTGCGACGTGACGAGCGAACTCACGAATAAAATTATTTTTGTACGATCTCTGTATTATAGAAAGAATATATAAGTATGATTTATGTAACCGTAGTTTAGTGGTCATTACTAAACTTTTCTTCAGTTGCATGCAGTACCATACACCTATATAAAGCTATTAAAATACGCAACACGTAAATTGGCCAAATGCTAGCATAATATGTATACTATCGTCCAATCAGCGTTTTATCATCAAAGTATAACATTTTTAGGTTCAAGAAGAATCACTAACCGATCAACAGACATAACAGTCATAAAAGTTGTACAAATAATGGCTTACCTCTGGTATTACACTGCTATTAGTTTTTTAGTTTGCAACAACCTCTAAAAAATACATAATGGTAACTGGATTCTAATCTTACATTTAAAAAATACTCCACTTCTAACAGAATGCAGTCATGAGCTTCCGACTCCTCGGCCACAACGAAGCAGCACCAGAACAGAATCATCTTCTTATACGATTGTAATTGCATACTTTGGTAATTGATTTGTATTGTTTTGGTCGGTTTTATTACCAAATTTCCTGCGCAGTTATAGCGCATACGAATTCTTCGTAAAGGTCACTTAGGCCAGTATTTAGAGAAATATTGGTGTAATTATTTCAAGCTTCAACTATGACGAGTGCATTCGGAAATACGCTGTGTAACAATGTATAATATTAATGATCCCATTTAGGAGGAACTAGAGAAACAATTTATAGTTTGGTTCTTGTTACACATAATAATACATATTGTTGGTCATGTCATTAGTTGCCTTTATATGGCTTTTCGTCTCCTTCTGTTAATTCATAAAAATCTGGTGGGCTTAAAGGTTTTGAGTGATGTAATAATAGTAATAGCACTGCTCTGACAACTTTTTTCGGATGTTTCTTTTTATGGCGGTGTTTGAGGAAACAATGACAAGAGTAACAACAAAAAGTAACGCCAAATGTAGTAATAATTTTCATGCATACAATAGAAGCATGCATGTAGCGAAACAAGGCCGTTCGCCTCAATACTGCTCAAAGTTAGAATGACCGGGAGGAATTTTCCAACTGAATTTTGCTTGGATACTTAATTGATATATATATATAATATATAATTTATAAATCGGTAAAAGTTGGTGTTAATATTCTAAATATGTGTATGAAACAATTTAGCACTATGATCCACCTATTCAATAAAAGTATGTTCTCACCTACTCAAACCTACTAAATGGTTTAGAGCCAGCGATTGTTAGCTTAGCTTACACTGTTAACTGCTTGGCAACAGATTTTCAGGTCTGGGACCAGTCTCAAACCACTGCAACATAGCGCCATAAAAATAATTTAGACAGATACAATGAGAACATACGAAGTTTGCTACACTACGTTACTACTAGGTTTTGGAATTTGAGAGCCTTTAGAGAGGAATCTCGGTTGACTGATTGATTATGATTTTTTTTTAATCAAAGATATTAGGACTACAGGATATTACATACAACTTCAAGTAGGCAGGATATGTCCAACCGCAGAAGCTTCGTTGTACTTTTGCAGTGGTGACTATGAACGTAAGCTTCTTCACAGTTAACTCAAATCGCTTAAGTATTTCCTGTACTCGAAAACAAACAAGTCGTAATGATCAAAATTGGGACAGCTAATTCCTATAATAGCCCCAGTATTTATTCAACAACTTTTACTCCTTTGATGTTTAAAACATTTTGTTTGTTGTTTTTTGTTGTTGTAGAAATTCTGATTTGGAAGCAAAAAGGAACATAGATAATCCGTTTATCCGTTTTTACGGGATTTGGTCCGTTCTGAGTTGATATCGAGGAAAATAAACAAACAAAAAAGCAAAAGCAACTTCACACTGAAGTGCGTACTTGCTATTGTCATTCTCCATGAACTACATGCTCTTCCAAATACGAGCATAACAGTTTTACAAGATAAACTACTCTTGAAAAAGCACAATGGAAGAAGAGTACTCACTTGAATGAATAAACATTCTAATGATGTAGGTAATAATGAAAACGATGATTATAAAAGATTATAAAAGATTAGTGTATTGTATGAATTTGTGTGTGGTTCCCGTTCCCGTCACACCAACATGAAAATTATCTCTGTATTTACAGCTTTTAGTACGTACTAAAATCTCCTTTTTGATAAATAATAAACACTTTTTATACGTGTTCTTGTTGTTACTGCTCTGCTATTATTAATAATACTCCTCAACCTATTATGTAGTGCAGTTCTACTAGCTATCTATCAACCTTTTTCCCCACTTTAAAAAGTGATATTAAAGCTGTACTCATAATGAATTGATATTATTGTTATTATCATTAGAGTGTTGTGAAAGATGGACCCTTTAGCTATTACCAAGTGAGTAATAGGGGACGACCCTTCTTCCTTTTGATACTTGCTATACAATAAAAGGCAGTAAACTGCAATAATAATGATCTTCATCTCATCATCGTTGGCGTGCTTGCGTACAAAATAACCATAAGTCCATCCCGATGTATATAAAAAGGACGCCGTGACGTTTTTCTTTCCTCAGTGGATGATGATACACAAGTATGCAGCTGCACCAGCAGCACCACCGCCAATGCTGCCAGCACCAATAATAATAAGTTACCTCACAATCCTCCAATACCGCCAGTATACGTATAAAAAATCTCTTTTGTAAATAAACACCTTTTCATTATTCAATCACGGTGTTTTTCATTGTGAAAGTTCTCTCTCTCTTTTCTCTCTCTCTCTCTCTCTCTCTCTGGACACCTTAATATTTTAACGTGGTAAACTCTATGGACTAACACCATGACAATGGAGTTGGAGTGCGTATACAAATGTACAGTTCGGTAGGTAGTCAGTATAAAATGATCTTGGTTGGTCCATGTGCTGTCCTGTACTTACAGTCTATTTAAATGCATGAAAGAACACTTTTCCTCTCCCTTTTTCGTTCTATTAATAACAATTATGAATTGGTTACATTTAAAAAAATATATATTCATTTTCTTTTCACAATTACGAGAGTCATTGTTGTGAAGCTTGAGCTAATGGTTTGGGACGGTGAAGTGCGGGCATTTATTTATTTTTTAGGGCTGTATTCATTCACTCCAGCAGCATGGCATACCAAATACCTTGTAAAATGCTTACATGGGAATGAGTCTGTAGAACATTTTCAATTCGTTTTTGTCATTAAATTCCAAGTGAAATGTACAACCGCATCTCATCTTCATGATGTCATTTCAACAGTGGGCATTAGGCAACAGTATAATGCGACTTATAAACACGTATATAGTTATTCAAAACTTGCGGTGGTGATGAATATGAAGATTATACGTGTCAATTGTTAGGTATCATGTCAAGATCGCAAACAAACCGGCACGATTACAATCGCGTGTAAAGATTTTTAATAGGTAATAGTATGCAGAGGTAGTAACTTAAGTTAATGGAATCACTTAGGGTTACACTTGTCCGATATAGCGTTTAAGAAATTTATTTTTAAAACCCATATTTACTACAAAGTGTTTTAGACAAAAATTTGCTAAACAGTCACAATCTCAAAGTGCCCCAAAATATTGTCATACATATACACGTATATCACAAGGCATAAGGGACTGACTCGTACAATAAACACACCTTAGCGAAATTTATCATAAGATCTTGCAGGGAATACTTAATTGTAAAAATTTTTACCATCAATATTTATAGTATATAAAAAATAATACTGTAGATCTGTTTGCTCATTATTTGCTTTGCAGATACATTAAAATTAAAAATATTTATGAAGACGGAGGGACGAACAGACATGTAACATGTTTCAAGAGAAGATATATTAAGCAGATGGCCTAATATAATCACAGTAACAACAGAGTTTTTAACAGTCCAGGAGTACTTTTTATTGCTTTTCTCTGGCCGTTGGTAAAATTTTGTTTCCCCTGCTACATACGTGTTTGCTGTTTGCTGGCAATGATACTCGTGGTGATATTGTCATAAGGGGTACACCTTGTAAAATCCATTGGTTGGGCTTAATTAATGCATATGAAAAGGTTTACATTCATACCCGGCTCGAGGATGATGAACCGTAACTAAAATGTTATAGTTATAGCGTATAACGTTTCCAAGTTATGCCGTGTGAAGCGAATGTGTGTAGTATTACACACTATCCACCTATACTATTAACCGGTGATCATTATTAGCCGTGTTATGAAAACATGAAAACAATATTAATGATGAATAAATGTGTATCTGTACTAACATGGAATGATCAGTAAGCATCATCAATAGATTAATCACTAACCACATTGATCATTAGGGAAAAACTAACGATTCCACCACCTAGCATAATGCATAATGGGATGTGTGTGTGTGTGTGTGAAAGAGAGAGAGAGAAAAGCAAAAGGGAGTTACTGACCGTAAGAAGATATTGTTGTATGATGAGGCTTTTTATGAAGACGACGTCCACACACGTACATAAAATGAACTTGCATAGATGATGGATGAATAATGAAAATCTTGCGGGATTCTCTTGATGTTATTTATTGTGGGAATTCAAAGCTGTCAGGACCAATTATCACCATATTCACCTCAAGACTCTTGTCGATTTCATGGTCTGAAATGATTTCATTTTTTAAATTTTATTGTGTTTAAGTTATATTTTATCAAAGATGTATAAGTGTATTGGGTTACTTTTGTACGTCTACCAACTTTTTTGTACACGATGTACCTTTGTACGCTATTAACACGATTATACCTTTTGTGCAGGTAAGTGTATCGTTTTTCTGTGTGCATGCATGGTAGAAATAGATTTGATATGGTTATGGTTGGTATTGATATATATAATGGGATGGATATATATGCTTTGTTTTGTTATTGCAAAATTACTGTATTCGTTTTAATAGGAACATTGTTAATAGTCCGATAGATTAGATAGATTAAAAGAGACTGATCATCTATACACACAGTTGTTATCTTAATCAGGGAGACGTCTGCTTTACAACTTCATTGAAGCTGATGAGATAATGACCAAAAATCCTTATTACAAAAAAAGTAAGGAACGGCCATTAGGAGAATAGGAACATCGCCATTTCGTATAGCATTGTTGAAGCAAATGTTAGCTTAACACGAAAATAATGGAAATTTTTTATGCATTGTTACGAACATTTGAAACCTGTAAACGCGTGAAAATTACTTTTAAAAATCGTTCCTCTCGGTTTCCTTTTATAAATGAAAAGTACATGCATATCACGTTACCAAAGACAGGCATACTATAATCTGTTGTCTTATCCATAAACCCAAGTACTTATGATGTCAGTGTAGATTCTACTAATAACAACAGCACATGACTTTTATTACGATTTTTTGAAAGCATTCAGATGTTCATTAAATCATCAAATATTTTGTGTTTTGAAGACAGTTGAGCCTATTGGGCTGTTAATGTAGAAGTAGAGCAAGTAGTAGGAATTAAGGTGTAAAAGCCAATTTTCTTGAGTTTTTTTTTTCTAGAATTGTAAGTCTCATTTAGCTTGATTGTTCACTGACTTTATGGCCAGCCAAATTATAATGAGCAAGTGGAAGGTTTTCTCACGGTTTCTTGTCATTTGTCACCTGCTACGATCTCTACGAGTCAATCGCAATAAACTCAGCATGAGAGCCTCTTGTTCAAGCATCTTGTACACTATACCCACAAAATACTTTTTTTTATGAAAAAGATCATCTGGATTGATTTCATGATCAGATGAACAAGTAATAGGAATAGTAGTCGTCACCTTTAAGCTTTGTATTTTTTTTCCTAAAGCCAGCTTCAAACTTGACGATGGAGGTGTGAGACGATAAACGTTGTAAAACGAGCAACGATGCCTTTTGTATTTTTTTACCACACATGTGTCCAAGTATCCCCATATCATTATATCTGCTACATAGACAACGGCTTTACATCCGCTCCTTGCCCTTTTACCGACAAGAAAACAACAAAAGAGGACGCTCACTGAGAACGTTTTGGCACATGTGAGATGGCTTGAGGAGGTTCGGACAGGAATTCATCACGATAATTAGAAATGTTTTCTCATACTTGCACAGTAACATTTTTCCTTTCATTATTTTTTTCCTGAAATGATGCTGACAGAAAAAGATGCATTTAACTCACTTCAACTCAAGTTTGTCATCAAATTAACTATTAGCAACAAATCTGACTAGCATTTTATACGCGTTACAAAAAGGGACGCTTTAACACCAGATTGGCAGATGCCGATGGCAGAACTCGAGACTGGCAAAAGTCGTTTGAATTAGCCCTAATGCAACCTTATCAATTCGTCCACTGAATATTTTTGACGTCGATCTAACTATCATACCCTCTCAAGTTTTTGTTTCGAGTCATTATTACATCAATTTTGAGTCATTACAAGCTACAGAGAACCGTCATCCGCCACCATGAACGTTTCGCAAGAAATTACAAAAAATTGTGTGTTACGTGTAACGTCAAAGTGTGGTACATCCAGGCTTGTTTTTTAAAACATTATTTGTCGGATTTTCACCTAACTTTCATGTACCCAAAAGTTTCCCTTCTTTAGCCGATTGGCGGCATTTTAATGAAATGGAGAAGCGCATAACTTGCGAATTTAGCAAGCTTGTGCAATGCATGCAAACCAAGTATGCATTATTACTTCGTTAAAAGTAATGTATATACTCAACAACAACAATGAATACTTACTTTGCCACGTAGGTAATAGTAATAACACTTTTGTAACAACAACAGCAACAACATACCTATCTAATATCGTTCAAAATAACAGCAGCAGCGATTATATTTATTGTGTGCTCAATTGAAGCAAATTGTTGGTTTCCAATAGCTGCCAGCCACATATGTTGCAAGAAAAGAACAAATTCAAAAATTAACGTGGCAAATAGGCATATTATATTTTATTTTTTTATATAGTTGGACTCATACATTACATCTGAGTATGTATATATATATAGAAAGTTGTCACGCAACAAATACTGCTGGCATGATGAAGTAGAGAAAAAACAACCCTATCAACAGACAGTCGTCCGCTTTTTAAAAACCAAATGACGCTGAAACATGCTTCATTCTTTTTTTACTGTTTTATTTTCATTTTCCACTTTATCGTAATCATAATCATATCATATTAAATGTAGCTGCACTTATACCCTGTACATCTATATGACAGGAATATATATGTACATTTATGTATTTAATACGAATGTCTACATACTTCCCTTTTCGCCTTAACCCTTGTTCTCGTTCTTGTCCTTCGCCTTCTATACTCTAGTCTGGTAGTTTTGGTTATTTGTAAATGTTTTCATGCTTTTATGAATTGATAAAAACTTGATATTTTCACAGGATTTCCAGGAAAAAGTGGCAACTCGGCTGGCGCGGTGGAAGTCTATGGCAATGTTAAACGGCGTGCCAGTAATGGTGACGATGGTGGCAGATAGATCTCACGAGATTAAAATGAGTCGTCACATATAAGTATACGCACAGGCAGTACAACCATAACAGAGTTATTATTATCAATAAATATCAGTTTCACTTGCTTCCTAAACACAGGGGTCGGGGAAAGCTGCGTAAGTACTGCTACGAGAATTCGGCAAGGGACTGTTTGAAACAAAATCGTTGTTCGTGTGTGCGTATATGCGTGTGTATCTAATAAACACGTCCTTAATAGCTATAAAATTTCATTTAGAAAAAGATACGAAAATTTCAAAATTGTACAAGCAATCTCTCATGTCGGCTCCATATTACACGTAAACATTTTTTTTGTATACATGCTTACAGGAATATCCACCACAGCAATATAATTTTTGAACAATAATTCCCCATGAAATTCCTTGACGCCCATACTTTCCAATAATGCCCCATATAAATGTAGCTTACTAGTTTAATTTTTCAAAATGATAAAAGTAAAATCCCTCTGTATGTTCATTTTACTTTACATTGTGCACGCATTCAAATTCAATCTTTGTCTCGGTTCCACTTCTTTTCTGCCGTCCAGAAAATAACTATCTCTGTGTAATCAGAATTGAAAATCGCTCTCTTCATCGACTTATGTTTCGTATAGAAATTTCAAGTTCTCCTCCCGTACATGTACATACAGAGAAGGTACGAACCGTGCCGTTTTATGACTGTTTGCAAGCGTGTTTTTACGAACATCAAAAATTAACGCGGTATTATTCCCAAGGGTCAATTTGATTGCTGCGTAATTTAAAGATCAAACTAAACGTCTTCATCAAAAATGCTTTCGTGTCTGTTGTTACTCTTTCCTCCAATCCCCGTCACTGATGCACATAATGCTTTGGGTCTGCCTTCTCTTTACCAAAGCATCAACTATAAAATGTTTTATGTACTATCAACTCTATTACATTTTGGATATGGAACACGAATAAGTTATTACTATTTGTTAGTCTGCAGCCGAGGAAAAAAGTGGGAGTTAATGTGCTGCTATTATCTGTCCAAATCATAATAGCAATAAAAAGTTACGAGTGCGGGCTTCTTTTCTAGTTAATGGAAATGAAAAAAGCGCAGTACTGATAATGGCAATGGCAATGATCTTTCCCTGAATATTGTGATTATGCTACGATGATGACGACGCTTTGGTACGCTATGTATTTTTTTGTGAAGCACAAGTTTATTTTGATCGATGGTTATATCACAGCATGTGCACCTGTCATTTTTCCTATATGGCTCATTCATACACAGTCGTTTTGTTCCGAACGTCAATCTCATATAATCTCTCTTGATCTCCCGATGAATCCTCTAATTCCTCTAATATAAATGCATATTATTATGATGCGAGTCTAAAAGAAAAAGGCGTGATGTTTATGTGTAGCATACGACACACATTTATGCAGGCATGCAAGCCTACAAAATGTGTAATATATCTAGGTACGCAAGAAATACATTTCAAAAGAGAAGAGAATGATTTAGCAAAATCTTCATCTCACTTCGAATCAATTTCACATCAAAATTTCATTTCATATCACGGGAGGAAAATAAAACATGCTCGTGCATCTCGAAAGATTTCTTTTTCCATCGAACCAATAGTTGATTGAAAATTAATTTATATTGATGGATGAATGAAGCATTAATAAATATGTGATCTTCTCACTAAAACGTAGTTGACTGTAACTCGACAAAAATATGATGATGATAATAAATAATAGCTTAATAACACCCAATTGAAAGTTACTGATTACCAGCACTTCTTTCCCGATGACGACAATCGTGATGACGATGATGATGCCTGATTGCTGTTATTGACTGATAACTAATCTTTGGCAAGTAGATGATGAATCAATTAAGAGAGGTGCAGGAAGAGTTAGTGCGACGCAGAGCATATGTCTGTGGTATATTGCTGTTGTAGGGAGATTTTAACATCTCAATTTTGACAATTCATCCTCTCTGCTGTATGACTTGGACTAATAACTTTGAAACTTTCTGTGAGTATGCATATACTACAAATCACACCATCATCAAGCGGACAAACATCATTAATTGCAGAAGATTCGAACTGGTCTTACGTAAATCATGTTGTGCTACGTAGTACAACTGGACAGGAACAGCACAATATCCTCATATGGTTCTACGCGCCACGTTGTCTTGGAGTTCCTCAAAGTTTAAAACTTTTTTTCAAGCCACTTGGGATTCCGGATATAATGAAGACGATGACGGCACCATGCTGATGTCACAACATGGTAACTCGGAATATATATTTTCTTACTTCATCCATCACACAAATCTATTTGTGTTTCCATCAATCCATGAAATTAAGCCTACAATGAGATTGGCGCCTATGTACTAATATGCGACACATGTTGTACCCAAGTAAACTCGTTAATTTCCATGTTTCTGGCTCTGTGAGTAGTAGTGGTTCGTAAAATTGTCATGCCACTGCACTGAAGTTTTTTAATTTGTGTGGAAGCAAGTTGTAAAACTTCATTCGCATTGCATACATGTCATCCACGGGTTGAGTATCCGTATCCATTCCGGGATGTGTCTAATGGCAAAACACCGTAAACCAGATTTAGCAATCCTATTTTTATTCCGACTTATTTTTTTACAGCGCTGACAGTTATTTACAAACCCTGATAATTATTTAATACTAGAGGGCAGTGCAGAAGTAAATAGAGAAATAAATAGGATTTCTGCATATTAGATTAGCCACATCCGCCTCATGCCTGATGACTTTTTTTTCGCCGTTGTTGAAATCTATCTTTCGTCCTGCCTAGCCTGCTAATAATGAGTAATACCAATTAGAAATGATTATTTTTCGGAAAATTAAGAGCACGCCGACCGTCCGCGTCTGTTCTTTTTTTCTTTGGGGTGTAGGGTGTAATAATGTTTGATGAATAATCTAAATTCCAAAGAGAGAAACAACAGAGTGGGAGAGAAGAACCCCAAGTAGCAGTTTCTCTTATGTCTTCCCACCTGCAGAGAAGGTCTCTTTCACCCGTTTTATTATTTGCAAGCAACACAGCAGTAGCAGTAGTAGTGAGGACCATAGACGGCTGTAAAAAAGAGCTAGTCCACTTTTATGAAAACCTCCGCGAGAGCTAAATTAAAAACAGGAAAACGAGATACAATTATCATTCTCAGTTGGCAGAAGAAAAGTTCGTCAGCAGCAGCAGAAAGGACGAGAGAGACGCAATGAAAATGGTTTGCGTGCAAGCTCTTATAATTGACAGCTAAATTTTTTAAATGGTCCATTGTGGCTAGCATTAATGAGCGAATAACAAAATCACACTAAATGACTACTACACTGCACTGCTCTTGTCTCTACAACAAAAGCACATACTAAAAAACCTTTTATGTTGTGCATACGTCTCACGTAAATGAACATTGTATGTTAAATAAGGGTGGCATGGCATGCATCTGCTACTCAATTCTCTCTCTCTCTCGGTTATATATGGGGTAACGTGTCTCTTTCGTTGTGTTCATCTCGTCGTCATCGTCGACTTGACTGTTAAGCTTGGCGTTTCCTATAATAGGTATTAGGTATACCTCCTCCCTTCCTTTTATCATCATCATCATCATGCACTTTGCCAGTTTATTAAAGATTCCTGTACACAAATTTTCAAATGAGAGAATCCATAGACAGGAATTATGATGATTACTAGTGCTGCTTTTCTTACAAGGTAAGGTACTCAGTTTTTGGCTAAGGTTTGGTAAAATTTTATTTAATTAATTTGTTAGATAAAATGTAATAGAAAATTCAAAACTGTAAAATTTATTCTTAAATTTTGTCAAAACTAGTTTGGTAAAGTCATAGATACGGGTTAAAAACTCGAAGCGTTAGAAATGTGGAAAATAGAAAGTAACAACAATGTGCAGGCGTCCAGGAGAAGAGTAGACATAAAACATGGAAAATCTGCAACCATGCTGTAGAACAAGTAGTAAAACATTATTTCTTTAAACAGGTTAGTCCTTAAATATTGGGATAAATGGTCATTACAGATTGCAATAAAAATTTAAGCCTTAATGGAGTTCTTTATCCTGTACTTCGCCATTCGAGTTTGGTTTTGATGTGATTATATTATTTGCATTCGATTAAATAATTTTCGTCCAAATTCCACATCATAGCTTAGCCTCACATGGGCTCCTTTCCTTGTGAGTAAGTAGATTCCACCTTCCACCATACAAAAATAATGTATGCGAATGCGAAAATCCTATATTTCATTTTACAAGGAAATCGCCGTTAATGGGATAATTAAGCGCTCAAATATTTCTGCACTCTTCGTTTCTCACAATAACGTCATTATATTCATTGAATTTGTGGTGGTTGGTTCTTGTGACCAGGAGAGAACACAGTGCACACAGACAAATAAATGAGAAAAATGGGCCTGTTCTAGCCATATGCTCACTTAATAATTAAATATAATAATATGCACTTGAGAGCACCGTCGTGTAGAGAGAAAAAAACGTTATCATTTTTTCCTTTCATGAAAACTCGAGTAATTAAGTAACTCTCAAAAAAGAGCAAATGTCCCCAATGATTATTTTGGCATGCGAAAATTGGCCGCAAATAAATTGTAATATAAAATGCAAGTTTATAGCCATAAAATAGTTCGTTTATCACTACCACTACTTTAGTTCCTTTTGGCGGTTGCACTTGTATAGGTTCATCATAATCAAATGTCATTAACAATAATATACACAATGGTTAAAAAAGGGTCATAATAAGTATAATGACGATAATGTGATAATAAGTAAATAAATAATGTGATCAAATACTTAGCTTCTCCTGAAAATGTTCGTGAAATGTAGTGTGTGTAGGTGTACATGATGAAAAGGAGCATGTCACTGACCAAATAATAATGATTGTTAATACGCTTTTTCACTCACTCATATATTCGCTCTTAACAAAGGCCAAACTCACAAAAAATGACGTGATAATTTTTTAGCAGAGGCATATAAAAGTGGCGACTTCCCATCATTATTTACTGTTCTCATGATGTGTGTTCTTGAAAAACGGAGTAATTAACAGTGACTAGTGACGCACCGTTCTTTTCTCTGTCTATCTAGCAATTTCTTTTCTGCTCAATTATACCGAGTTAATTAACGTATCATTAAAAGGGGATCCAGTTGGATCATGCTACGTATATCTATTTCTACGTTCTACATGCGACATAACGCATCTTCTTGTTTCCCTCTCTGGGAACGTACCTGACAATACCGCTAATTTCACATTAACTCGCCTTGATTCTAGACGAAACAGCATTGGCATGCAGAGCAACGCTCCATAAACTTGATGATTGGAAAGTGAACTATGTAGTTCATTATAAAGTAAAGCAAGTAGCGCTAGCTCACAAATGCTTGTGAATTTTAAAATCATGCTTCTAACCACACCTCTAAGTGTATTATTTACACGTCCAGTAATCCAGTTCCGATTTAAAAAATCAAATCATAATATCAAATACATTAACCTTGACACCTTTCTTTGGATATAAATGGTTTACGCTAGGAGACATGAGGGCTCGTATCAATACGACCATGCATTTTATAATCGAATCAAACATGCCGGAACTACTAGGTGCAGATATAAACTAGCCCAGATGAAGCTTGGTAATGTCACATTATATTACTAATGTGCACCTTGATGCTTTGTTAAAAATTAACGAAAATTGAGAATACCCTGCGTTTCTACCGCTAGGTGCGCAGCAGAAATTGATATCAACATACTTCCTTTATGGGATCAATATGAATCGTGTGCTGAGTATTTACCTGTCTAATCGTAAGTGAAATGGATCAGAGTAATTGGAAACATTACAAACGTTTCTGAATCCTGGGGTCACACGGGTAAACAGCATATGTGTATCAAATTGAGCCTAAGAGTGGGCATTTATCTCTGTGTTTTTAAAATATACCAACGATCCCATTGTCGAAACCAATTCTAGAAACCCTTATTTTAGAATGTGGACAGCCGGAGGGTGACCGAGCCCAACAGACAAACAGAATTTCACTAAAAAAACCGTATAAGCGCTACCTCAAAAGTACGGATTGTATTGTCAAGCATTCCGTCTTTTGGCACTGAGGCGCTGAATAGTACGATGAGGATGTGAATTGTTCGTTAATTATCACCTAATGAATGCTTCAATAAGAGAAAAGGAAAGAGAGGGAGACAAGAGGAGCGGGATAGAGGGCACACAACAGGAAAGATTGCGCCCTGGAAGGTGAACACTTTTCATGAGAACTCTGGTCCATTAAATTAAATTAATTCGAAACAGACTTATGACAAGTGAGGAAGAAGCACACATTCATGTATGATGTATTCATGTTTGCGTATGGAAATTATGAGCTGCTCTTTTGCTGTCATTTTGATTATTCAGTAGTAATAAAGACCAACATAAAAAATGACGACGTGGCTTTTTTCTTCTTGTTCTTGCGCCCGTTCTACTGTTTCGCTATTTCCCCTTCGATGATTTGACGATTCCCCTCGTTATATTCTTAAGTTGTACTGATGTAAAGGAAGGTATTCACACAATGCAAAGTTGTTTAGATAAGTTAGTAGAATGGTGTAATCAAAATGATCTTACTATTAATGTTGACAAAACCAAATCCATGTGGTTTTACAAGTCAAATGATCATAAATCTAAACGGGATATCACGACTGCTTCTAATTTGCAAATTTATAATGATGAAATTGAGACGGTTAATACATTTAAGTATCTTGGGGTGGTTATTGATTGTAATTTATCCTTTAA
>JAHZNB010006472.1:0-25442 GCA_027744295.1 Callyntrura guangdongensis
TTAGAGAAGTTCGCTGTCTAAAGACTTACGTTCTTACTTGATCCTGCACACATACATTCAATTACGTGCTTATTAATGCTGCTTTATTAAACAAAAACCATCAGCAGCAGCACTAGCAACGCCATGACGCATATATAAAAAATAGGCATAAGGTTCATGAATAAAAAAACCTACTGCCACAACATAACCATATCGTATCACACAAAAACCATACGACTTTCTTACGATACCCTAAAGTCAGCTCAGAACTCACTCCACTACTCAGAACGAGTAATACTACTATTACTACTACTACTACAACTATATTGCTACTACATATGCCAGTTCTACCAGAGAGAGAGAGAGAGAACAACATTTTTGCAGAAAACAACAGTGCTAGCAGGGGCTCAAGTGCAGTGCATAAAATTACTTTGCATCAGTCCCACCACGACCACGATTGCGTTCCACGAGAATTCGATACACAAGTGGAGTTATTACTACCACTACCTACTACAAGTACGATTTTGCGATGATCAACTAGTTGAGTTGATTTTATTTTGTTTTTTGGGTATACTGCTTACAACATATTATATACACGTTTTTATTTAGTAGACTGTCGACCATCTATATTACGTATTATAAAGATTGAATCCTGTTTTTACACATTTTTTCCTTCTTCAAAATCACAAAGATAGGCATATATCATACATATCCCCCATGTTGCTACTACTGCTGTTATAACCACCTAGTGCACACGGGGGAATTCAAGTGCAGGGAGAGAGGGAGAAAAAAACTATTACCTATATCAAATTCTTCTTACGCGTATTACACATCTCATGTTAGCTTAGAGAAAAAGACCGACCTGCCACTCTGCCAGTACTATTTTACGACTACTGTTGTTTTCGTTGTTTGTGTGAGTAATGGTGTTTGTTGTGCAAAAGTAAACACGAGAATAAAAACAGAGGTATCGGGAATTCCTCAATGTGTGTAGAATTCAACAGAGAGAAACAACAGAAAAATCTTTCCTGTGCAAGCATTTTCTTTTCGCTTCCCCTTTGATTACACAGGAGGAAGAGGAGTACCAAGAAAAGGAACAAAGAAGTGTGCACTAATATAAGGGAAAACAAGCCTGTAATAAAATGATTATAATGTGATGAAAGTGGAATAGATTGAATTGAATGAAATTGATTTGGAGAGTAAGAGAGACAGAAGCCATCCAAGAAGCAGACAGACGGAGACAGAAACACTTTTCGATTGATTTTTCTCGAGAAAATCATTATCAGCAGTGATATTACTTCTCTTCTTGTTGTAACACTTTACATGCCTGTCTGGTGGAATGGTGACGAAAAATCGCTTTAAATTAAGTGACATGAAAATAGAAGCACAACAACAACCAGACATATATATTTACCACTGCACTGCTACAAGAGTATAATAATAATTGTAAAAAGTCAATAGAACGAGTATCTTTATTTTTATCTCGCTGTTAGACTATCTGACTATTGTAGAGCTGTTAAATACTTTGTTTCTCGCTGCTGTAACACAGACATTCAAAAATAACAGCTAGTCTACAATACATGCAGCCAGTATCGTGTCGTCGTGTCTGTTTTTATTCTATCTCTGGAAAAGGGAAAAGCAAAAAAGTGAACTCAACACTGATCTGTGTCTGTGTTCGCCAGCATTACACACTGCTACTGGGTTGATGATGATTATTTTCTTGATAACCAGTGTAATGTAGCCAGAGCCAGAAAGAAGAACGAAAAATAGTGAATAACATTAATATATTCTCATCTATATTACATACCTAAATAGAAAATAAACATTTTCTGGTCATCCGCAAGTGTATGTGTGATGACGATGATAGTGCCACTATTGCCGTCATACTGAGGAGGAGAACGATGATGAGTTGTTAGTATGATCAAGACTCAGGATATCTGCCATTATTATTGCAGGATAAGTTTCTCTGATCATCAGCATCATCCCAAACACCATCAAGTATCGTGGTTTTCATCGTTATCATTATTAATATTATCCTCTCAATAATCATTAGCCTAGTAAAGTTAGTAAATAAAGCAAACAGAGAGAGAGAGAGCATCAGGTTTCAGGTTACAACACAGTCGTCGTCGTCACCATCAACAAAACCAACTGCTGCTGTTGTGTGTGTGTGTGTGTGTGCGTGGAGCAGAATAACAGAAATACTTAAGTGTATCATCCATTCGTATAACTAAACGCCAGACTACATGATCTTCAGTTTTCATTCTTCATCAAGCAATAGCATCAAAATTACCAAACAAAAACACTCTGCTCTCAATAGTACTACAACACAGCTCGATTAACAACATCATTACCATTGCCATTACTACTACAACAACTACTGCTACTACTACTACGGTTGCTGCTTTAAAGCATAACATTCGGGAATGATTACGATAACTTCACGTACGAACCAGCAGCAAAAAGAACGAACACACGAACACCTACTATCATCATCAGAGAATACTTGACTTTTTTGTGTAGTGTGGATCCTCATCTTGATCCATCGTCTCTCGCTGTGTACAATCATGCACTCTTTGCTCTTGTTCTCATTCAGTTTTTAGTCAGTCAGTTATCATCAGCATCACATTTTGCACGCGCAAGTAAACTAGTGTGAGCGAGAGATTGAGTTTGCTTGCTTACGAAGAAAGAGGATCACCATATTATTATCATCATCGAGATTTCATCATTTTTATTGTTACAATTACTACCACCACAGCCAATAACTAATACCAACAAACACAGACAGACGCATGTGTAGACAGACACTCGAATAATCAGCCTTGTGGGGTTACAAAGACGAAAGCTATAAAAAATAAACGAGAAACTGAAACAATAATAATAATAATAATAATAATAAGACGCCAGAATATATTTTCGATTATACTACAGTTGTGATTAGAAGAAACACTATTTGTGCACCTATTACGGTTCTATTGATATTTGTGAGCCTATTGTTTGTTTAATTGACACACATTGTGTGTAGGGAATTTTTGCCTTGCCGTGATGATGGGTGGCATACCATCTACTGCTGCTGGAAATGCTTAATAGAAAACTTGTAATAATAATAATGGATCATTTTATGCAAGTAAAATAGATAGTTAACTGGTTAATTGTGTCGTGTTGTGCGAGGCAAATAGCCCGATAACCACAATCATCTCATTTTGATTTAGTTAACCAAACTGTTTCAATCCCTTTTCGCTTTTCGTGCGCTATTGTGTTTTTGTAGTTTGCACACGCTGTATGTACACTATCAGAAGAGAGAAGACGAAAAATACAGCAGCATTGATTCAATTGATTCTGTGTGGTAAGCAGTGGGGCACTCTGTTGTTTGCTCAGAGAGAAATAGACAAGTTGACATAATATTTAGCAGAGAACTTTGAAAACCATCAATGTTAATTTTGTTAACAGTGTAAATATTAAACAGGATTATAGAATTCATTGAATCTAAATTTTAATACAAAAAGAGTGAAATTTGGTAAATTGTTGATAAAAACGTAATTTTTACTACTTAAAAATTTCTAGCTCAGCATTAGAAAAAATTTCGTCATAAAATATGACATATTATGAGTTACTTCAGTTGATGATTGATAACAATAGTAATCAACATATTAAGAGTGAGAGTGCCTGTGCCATTAAAAAATTTACTGTTAGCTTCATAACGTAACCAAGTTCTCAAAAATTAGGACACTAAACCAAGAAACGTGCTAGTTTGTAAGAGAACTGAAGTGAAAGAGGGGGAAGCTATTTTCACAATTTTTGTGGAGACTCCAGAGACATTGTGAAATTGGAGCGTCACGTGTACACACACAGTCAATTAAAAAAATACTGCTTGTGCAACAGACCATTCACAGTTTGCAAAACAACTCTCAAGTTAAAAATAACGTAAATCAACATATAGATGCATTGATGAATACATAATAGTATAATATGTAATATTATTCCTATTGTAAACTGCGACAATCATTCATCGCCTACTCAAAGTTTAGATATTCAATAGTGTTAACCAAAATTATTATAGCAAACTATCACAACGAAAAATCAAAATCTGTATCAAGAAACAGTGTATTGTTCCTTGGGGTGAACTGAAAACCATCGTCCCTCATTCAACTGACATCACCAGCCAATAATTCCATTTACACACTTTTTCCAGTGCTTTGGAAACTTTATCATATTGTACTGTACCTTCTTGTACGCACGTGGCCACCAACGGTCAGGTGCACTGCACCTGCTCCTGATCTTTGCCAAGGTGAGTAAAATTTCTCTTTCGTTGACTTTGTTACAACATCATGAAACCGTTTTCTTCCTGTTGACCTCTTTTGTGTATACTTAACATTATGCATATTTACATTATTTGTAGTCAAAGCCATTGTCACGCACTATTATACAGGTAAACTGTGTAGACATGAATCTTACCTATGTACCTTCCCCGTTATCATCACAGACAACAAAGTAAAGTAAACCGTTAATGGCTCACTGTTTTCTGCAAAAAAAAAGATGATAACAACAAGCGTCGTTATCAGCTATTCACATCTTCATATGATACAGGGAGTTTGAGTTGCTTTTGTCATCTGTTCAATATGCATTTATTTTTACTTACTACATTCAGCTACTTCATACATGGAACGCGAGAAGTTGTTTTTGTTTATTTTCATATTTCATCGGCTGCCAATATCTCTTGCTGTGTGCAATTGCTGGAAGTGGTTCTTCTTGTTGTTATTTTATTATTATCATTGTTCATTGATAGGAAACTGCATCATGTATCTGTCACGTGCTCAGCAATGTGCTATTTTATATTGCTCTTCTCTGCTGCTGCTTTGGGATTTTTGTGGCCAAGGATTGCATGTACACATATGATTTCACAACACAATAGATTAGAATATGACCATGCTTAAAACTGCAACTAAGTAGTCGACAGGAGTCATCGATGAGTTGAGCAAGTAGAAAACGTGGACTCTGTACGAGGTAAAAATGCAGCGCAATGCTCACAAGAACATATAGTGATATAAAACAGCCTAGTCAGCGCTTCAAGTGTTCAGCAGTTCAATACTTGGACTGTAAGGAAGAGGTTTTTAAAGTTAGGTACATTAAAAAGTATACAAGTAGGTATGTACTCGTGTAAAATGGAGCTATATGGCAGTAGATTGCAATTGGGTTGGCAACTCTGTTTACTGTGCCGTTTCTGCTAGTAAGTGACGACTTTGCCTTTCTGCTGGAATTAATTCATGTTTCATTATCGTCATTATCATTATATCTTCATCAGCGAAGAATATGTATATCCAGTAATGTCACTTGGCGATGTGGTTAGTGTTAGTAAGTGGCGGGGGTAGTAACGCAACCAAAGTAACTTTGTGAAGCTGGTGCCTTGTGCATTATTGCAAACATGAATGAATTATGCATACTCATTAAAATACAAAGTGTCTTGTCGCATTCATTCTCCTCCTCCATGCTCCAGTTATATGTGATATTGATATGTGTACGTGGCGTTCAATTTTCAAAGAGAAAAAAGAACAACGAGCTACATTCACGTTAGTATTATCATCGCCATGGTAAGGTGTCATTTCTCGACCAATTCAAACCACAACAACTTATTCTTCTTAAAAAAATAAGTAAGGGTAGGAATCGCGATAACAAAAACCATCTGTAAATTAAACACGCCACCCTCTAAAAAGGAAAAACCTACTCATATTATTGGACATGACATATGTCTACAAACATACGTGCAAATATGGGAATATTTAGAGCAATGCAAAATCTTCATTATTAGCTGTTTGTAGCGAGAAAGTTTCGTCTTCTTTTCGTATGTGATCTATTCACAGGGACTGTTCCATTTTTGCAAACTGGTAGACAGGCTGCAAAAGGAAATAATATAAGCTGTCGAAGTTTGATTAAGGTCGACGTTGTATACATAAATAGTCATTGTCGTTGCATTATTGCCAAACCACATTGTACAAACAATCAAACAATATACGCAAATATACGCATATACATATTATGTACGGACATACCTATCAAAGATGCTAATGTGTCTACTAAAATATTAAATGTAGCGTCCAAAAGATTTGTATTCGTACGGCAGCTGCTTTTAAATGGAAATGATGATCAACGAATCCTGCACTTTTGCAAAGGAAAATTTACTCACACGTGTAATTTAAATTTGTGGCACACGACCAGCCGTGGTTTATAGCAAAATCAACATTTACAAAGTAACTAATAGATTTTGTAGATACGAGATAGCGTATTGTCATGGTTTTATTTACTGTGTGTTTAAATGCCAACGTAATTTATTAATTTGTCTATGAAAAACCAGACCTCAAAATAAAAAAAAGTATTGAGCGTCATAAATTATCTCGATGTTTTTCACTGTATGACACTCTACCATTCAATAATCAAATGTCAACTGGGAATGAAAACAATAAATATTCGAGTGGGCGTTTTTCATTAACGTTCTCTTTTCGCAGTGGTAGAAGAAGCGGCCATATTTTAACAGCTCAGGTTTACTATACATACATATATGCCTAGGTTTGTGGTGGTTCTGTCAATGGACTATGAGCCCCATTAGCATATTGTTACTGAAATGTCTTTTCTAATTTTACTACCCTTTGTCCTCCGATAGTATGAGATTACAAAATTGCAATTTACACACGTTGTGCTATTTCGATGCCGTATTTTTAATCAGCGTACAACCACTAGCACTAAAAGTTTTTGGGTCACGTCATGTTCTGTGTGCTCAACATCAATATTACACTCGCTCATCCATGCCTGTGTCCATATGTCGCAAAAATGAAAAACACTGCACAACTTGCAACTTTTTTTACTTGTGTATTGTTATGCTATGCTGGTCCTCAAGTCACAAAGAGGCTGGGTAATTCATGGGCTATAAATAAATAAGCAGCAAGAGAAAATGCTTAAATTATATTACCGTTGTTTTTCTCTTATTCCTTTCCCTACGTTTTCTCTGTAGCAGTGTACAGCTTAAGCGACAACGGGAGTCGCTGTGGTAAATGGCAATAAAAAGGAACATAATGCGATTTAGCACTTTGTTTACCATGGTTTTTCTCTGAAATCTACCTTATATGCCTACCCCATTCTCTCCACCAATCCCAGCAGTCCCAGTATCATCGTCATCTTCTCCATCCAAAACAAAAACAAGGCAGCATGTGACTCACATGGCCTTGACACTAGCAGTGGTGGGGTGACTTTTTCTTTAGTTTCTCGCTGTATGATCCATTATCTTGTTTATAGGCACGTACTATGTGGCATACCACACCATACACGTGGAAGGGAAAGTGGCATACCTACCTACAAGTATATGCTGCAGTAGTACGAGCAGAGTTTCGACTCTGGTCATTACCACTTTTGACTTTTACTACTGGTTTCTGCTCTCTACCCAAACGAGAGGCTGAACTAGAAAGATACCAGCCTAAACTGCAGTAAAGACTTGTAAGGTATAAGGATCTATGTATGCTATTGTTAAAGTCCAGTAGATTCAAACAAAGCAACTTGGTAATTTTTTTATATTTTGAAACCGCAGTATAAGTTCATGCGAAACTTGAGAGATCAGGAGGTAAAGGAAAATTGTATCTGTAATTGTATTTGGTTTCATATCCTGTAATGTTAGCAGACTCGGTCGAAGGGATTTTTCTCAACCATTCCCCATATCCGCAATCCGTGTAGTGCTAAGACTGCAGTTACGAAAGGAAGTGGCACATTTGCGAGGAGTAGGAAAAACTCAAGTTAACAATGTACACAAAATACGCAACATCTTGTACTACTACTACTACTATGGTCCTTTGTTTACGTTCTGTTCGTTCTGTTTCTGTCCGTTCATCCGCATCCTGCTTTTTCTCTACTGCTGGAAGCTAACACCACTTCCGTTCGTTTCTTGACAATGCCATGTTTTCTCGCGGTGTAGCTGTTGTACTGTCCGTGGATTTCCAATTGAGATATTACAAGGAACAAGAATATTTTCAGTTTCAGTCGACCGGATATTGACTAAAAATGAATGAAATGACTACAGTAAGAATCTTCTTGCTTCGCGACTGCCAGCACAACCCACACATTTATGGCTTAGTTTAGTTTGGTGAAAATGAAGATTGGAAAATGGTTATAAAAGCAATTTCAAATCTGCCGAAACTATTTCCGTTCACTTCGTCGCCCAACAATCGAAGCGTGTTGATTATACTTGTTTTATGATGCTTACCAAAAACGATTAACAACACCGTATGGACATTTACCTCTTCGTTATTTTGGCTTTCTCCCTTTCCTGCTTCTAACGAAGTGATCATGTCATTCCTCTTTTTATTATCTGCGCGTGTGTTATTTTGGAGTGTCTTTATCATCATCACCGTGATCATGCGATCACAAAGTGTGAAAAACACTATTTCGTACTATATAACCCCCTTTCATAGACAAGGCTTGCGTAACTTTCTCCTATACTGGTCTAGTTAGAAAATACTCGGAGAAATATACCCAGATACCTATCGACATAAAATTATACGGTGGTCAAACTATTCTCTCTGTATGATTTGACACGTGTAGGTAATTTTTTATAAGGGTCGGGCGGATGAACAGGAGTATAAAAAGGTATACAGAAGGGTATGCATGAATGAAAGCACGTACACATGACTGGACTGGTGAAACACAAGAGTTTGTGCTGTTGATGTTGTTGTGTACAAGAATAACATTTACAGGTCGAAATGAAAGTACGTCACGTCAGCTTATTTCCTGATGGTGGCTTGATGACGCTCACAGATAGCAGGCAGAACACCCATGTGTACATTATGTACCTGCTGTGAATACGGTAAAAAAAGCCCTACATAGTGCTGCCTATCGACATAAGTTCATCGCTCACCAAAAAACTCAGAAGATCTCGTAAGATATTTTGTCTCTCCTCTCTCTCTCTCTTTCTTTTCATTTTACTTGTATATTCTCCTATGCTTATGTCGACGCTCATTCATTAGTTCATTCATTCACTACACACACGAGTGAAATTTCAAAACAGCTTTGGATGACCATGCTAGGAAATATGAATAATTTTAAATTTTAAATTACATTTTCCTCTTTTTGTTTAAAAAAAACATTTGCGTTTCATAATAGGATTTTCATTACTTTTACACTTGTTTACGCATTATAATGAACATAATAATATGAAGTTGTATTTAAGTAGAAAGAAGTAAAATCGTCAAAATGAAAAGAAAAGGAAAAACATGGGTTTCGAAACAAGATGGCGAATGAATGATTCATGCACCGTCATCATCACGTATGTATACTATGCATGTATTTCATGTGCATATTATTATTTGTATGATCATAAAAAGATAAAACTATGATTTAAGTTGTCGTGCGCCAATTTCCATGAACTGCTTTTGCACGAACAGAAATTTCCAAACATTTTCATCTTTTTACCATATGTTTTAAATTTAAAACAGTATATCTCAACAACTACTAACTGCCTACGTAACACTGATTTTTTTTTGCTCCAAGGCATCATCATCACCCGTTCCTGTGAGAAGTTCTCACTGAGAACTACTTTATGTAATAAGCTGGCCACCACCAGCTTGCTTCAGTAATTGAAACTGAGCAGAAGAGGTTTAAACAAAAAAGTAAACAGTCATACAACTACTACTACAGCTTTCGTAGGTTGCTCTCTACAATATTAATGGAGATGTGTGGCGGCCGCGTCCTGCCTGACGAAAGAATCAAATTCACTTACACAATCCATGAAAAAAAAAATGATTCACTTCTGACTCTATCTCTTCTGTATTTCTGCAGAATGTTTTCTTCTCTCAAAACCCTGAGGTAATGAACAGATAGTAGTGCTACAACGACAACAACAACCACCACCACACACTGCCTTGCAAAAAAAGTTGCAATGATACTGATATTTTGGTATGCACGAATGTGTAGCTGGTATGTCGTGTAATGCTACACAGAAAAACGACGCAGCGTGGGCTTATTCCTCATTCTATACTCTTTTCTCTCTCACTCATTTTTTCGTTCATACATGTTAATATTCTCTGTGTAGTTTTTTTTTGCAAAGACCTTGACTCCTGATGGAGGACAAACTGCATCTCTCTCTCTCTCTCTCTATCTCTTGCTTATTATTATTACACTACTACTATTTGAGTCTTCATCATCAACCATTAGTAGTAGTAGGTAGTAGTAGTAGTAACACAATCACTACTACTATTTTTTGTCTAAAAAAAACGCAAACACAACTACTACCATCGTACACACAGGGATGATATTATGTGCTTCATATTTACTTTCATCTCATGGCTCACTCGCTCATGTGGTTTTTTTCAAATGACACCAGTGGTGAATGCATAGTATTTGTAGTCGTATTTGTAAGGTATATTCTAACATGCACGTATTTTCTACACCTTTCTAGTAGCTCGTATTTTTTTCTGTTTTTCTCTCGAATGTTTACTACTGCTTTTGCTTTTACTCGTCATGCGCTTTTCGGCATCGTGGCGAGGATGATGATGATGATGATGGGATGTTTTGTTGTGGTGGTGAAGATGATGATGATGAAATGGTTACATGCATGCGTTAAAAATTATACCTACCTCCTGTGTATACAGTATTTTGGATGGTGTGCTGGTGCTGCTGGTGTGTTGGCTACTTGCTTGGTGATGTGTGTAAGTTAGTTAAGTTGGAAAGGTTTTTGGTGTTTGAGGACTCTGCTACCAAGAAGAAATAGGAACGAATGAGGGGAGTCGAAGAATTGTTGTTGCCTCCTGACTGCTACTCCTGCTGCATATTTTTATTTCAACCGAAACGTACAGATACACGTATATATTTTTTGCAAAGGTCGTTAGTCTCATATATATTGATTTTTCCATGTGTCGTAGAGTGTAAATGTTTAAAAATCATTACATTATCATCATCGCACATGCACTTGCAGTATAGAGTATAGCAGAAGAAGAATAAGATATATAATAAGTGTCATACACAAAATCTAGTTGTCATATAGGAAAGAATATATAGGTGGGTAGGTAGGTATATTTTCGCATGTGTGCAGAGTATTTTTCCAATGTATACAACAGAAGCATCAGCATCACATTTTTAAGTGCTTGAGTTCATTGAAGGTTGCCTGGTGTATTATGATGATGATGACTGGTGACAAGGCAAAAGATAAATATCTGTAACCTTTTCTCGTTTGGACATTTATTACCATTTATCGCTGCACTGGTGGTGGTCATGGTATGAAGATGTTGTTATAACGATAACGATGATTCCGAGGGCAAAAATGTACACGATGACGATGATCCAACTTTCATGACTTTGACATTTAAAAAAGGACAGTCGACTGACTGTGTACACAGTGACTACCTACAGCATATTGTGCATCATCTACACAGATTACGGCAGATCACGTTTTCATTGATGAGAAACATCCATTTTTATTTACTTGGTGGTAGCAGTGTTTTTCCGAGGATAATATTAAAACCCAAACTACGGGGAGTTTTCTCTGGTCCGCCATCAAAGTAAGATTTTTTGAGGCTCCTCTGCTGACAATGGTTTAATAGTGGTTCTTCAAGTTTGGCTGTGTGTATGGCAGGCAGCTGCCTATCTTGGTACAAAAATGCTTTTAAAATTAACGACAGTAAAATCCTTGATGTTAATGGAAGCTTGCGATTAATCGGGTTAATGTGGAACCATATCTGCCTCAAAGAATTCAAACGTTTACTCCGAGTTTTCACCATTTCCGAGAAAGCTTTCATACATACTTTTGTTGATGCTGTAAAATATCCGGTTATTGTACAAGGAAAAACACGCTTGCCAAAAATTGCATTGCTGCACACTCACCACTCCACCTCACGCACACGTAAAATTGTGACCTAACTGTAAATAACCTACAGTAGGCTTGTTGTACAAAAATATCATCCTCTGCATGCAGCAGCGGATGTTCTTTGTTTTCTTTCCTTGTGGAAAATTGTACTATGGACTTTGGTGTGGAATGACTCAATGTAATTTTCTAAATACATGATTTCATTGCATGCACGCTTGTTTACAGTTATTTTAAGTTAACATGTTTCCCAAGTGTCAAGACGTCAGTTTAAAATACAGAGTGAAAAAGGGAAACAGAAGGGAAGCTTGGGGAGGAGGAGCAGTAACATGAAAAACTATGCCTATGTGCATGTGACATCAGCATCTTGAACAAAAGTCATGCATTTTGAGTGGAATCATTGAGCCGTTGAGTGGTGGTGGAATGGAATCGTTGCAAGTACAAGTACGTGTATAAAAAATTTGAGCCACTACCATGCATAAGATAATATCAATGATTGCCATCTCATCTCCCTACTCCTCACCAGACATCATCCAACTGTCAGACCTTCCAAATCTCAAAAAGCTTATAAGAGTACTCACTCAGTTTACTATTACTATTACACTTGCCAGTCCGCTGGGGAATTCTTTTTTTTTATGTACTGTTGTATTCTATGTATAAAATCATCATCACGTCTGCTTCGATAACAGTGACAGTTTTCACGGAATACAGTTAAGTTTCAAGATGCACTGTGGTTCTTGGTATTAATTATAAGCCTGGCTGCATGCTTCCCTCCCATTTGTAAAACAACTGAAACTGAAACCCTTTTCCTTTTAACGTAAAAATGCTGCAAGCGAGCATAGGTATTACGGACATGTGGGCAGATTCCATCCACTTTCCTTTTCTTGAATATAGTTACTACTTGTCGTTATCAAGTAATGTAACGTAGCATGGTAATGGCATCAGCCATCGTCACTGCTGCTAACCTTCAACCTTTGTACAATGTACTTATATACTTCAAATATCCAAGCCGACGTCGCCATATAATTGTCGTTCTCTAAAATTCTTTCATTGATTCAACACTTTGAGCACTTTATTTACGGGCTATTATTCTCCCCCTATTTTCCAATCTGAACCTACAGAATTTTATTTTGAAACTTTCAAGTGCCTAACTAAACTACACGCTGTTCTATACCGACTGCCAAGAAGCTTGGTGGCTGCCTTTCTCTACGGCAGTGCGTCTGTCGTTTGGTGAAATTATATAAATTCCTCCTCTGCACGCCGTAGTTTATTTATCCGTCTTATTATTGTTTTTTCCTTGGCGATATTGATGGGGATTCATGAGAGTAGTCTTATTTGTGAAGAGACAACAACCCAGCTTTGTCTTTTGAACCACGAGAGATTGTTCTTTATCTTGAGTCATGAGAAGAATCCGTGATCAATATCACATATATCGGCAGAACGAGTCAATACTAAGTATCACTATTTCAACCTCAATCTCATCACGACCAAAACTCACTGCGACTGCAGTGGGTTGATTTTTTTTACCCTACACACATGTGTCGTGTAATATGATGATAAAGGTGTTTATGTATTTCATAACGTGGGTGTTAAAGTTTTAGAGAGAGAGAGAAAGAGAGTATTCTGTTAATATACCATTTCCCCATTATACATCTGCATTTTAAGCCTAAAAGAGCATTGCCCACCTGTACCAGCGACATGTACAAGGTAATAAAAATAATACAACCTGAAAGGTCAAGCATAAGTCAATTTTGTTTTTTTGTATGGATTATGCCATTATGCCACATCCTCATCCTTCTGTCACATTGCTACCATTGTTATTCATTAAGGTCACACAACGTGACCTTACTACATCGATCCAGATCCATAGAGTTGATAGATAGTCATCGTAATTAAGTAATGAAAGGAGTAGGGGAAAATTGAAAGGTGTTTCCGTTCTACTTCAGCGACGATTTCAGTGCTCCCTTGAAAGCTTCCAGAATTGTAAAGCAGTTTATTCTAGTAGTGCAAGTTAGAGATCTTGATATTGATAATGATGACTTTTATATATAAATGTAGTTATACGTCATGGGTGTAAAATTTTGTAGTGTTCGTTGTGCTGTGTGGCTTTTTGTGAATGATGTCAGATCCTTCTTGTTTGTACTATGCCCTTGACTTGCAATTCATTCAAAATTGGCCTGCAGGTGGCCACTTACATAAATCTTCCATACTTTCTCATACAAAAACAGTTTAGAGCATGACATCCAACAGCCCAGGTGGATGTGAGTTCGGAAATTCTGACACAATCCAGCTCTCTGCTAGACAATTGACGATTGACCGCTAGTCAAAATCGAAATTTCGTCCTTGTCAACTTGACTCAAAAATCGTTAAATTATTGGTTCAAATCATGTAAAAGTTGACCAGAGCACAACATATATGCATAAGTTTTCTGTCAAAATTGATAATCGAATCCCAAGTAAAGAAATCAAATTTTGATACTGTCCCAAAGCTCTATATACAAGGAAATACGGTAAGTTTACTTTCTTTTTCGCATTCCACTTTCCACTATATCTCTTTCCCAAGAAGAACAACAACAAAGTCGGATCTTTCACAGCGAACACTAGTGCACCAACCGTCCCACGTAACCGTGCTTTACATACCTCATCCTATTTACTATTTACATTCAACTTTGAGGGTTCCGTACAAAGATGAGATGAGATTAATTATTGGCATTCGCTGAGCTCACATCTAAGTTCCTAAAACATAGGTACTTCTGAAACGACAAAACGATGATGCCAAACGACGATGAATTTATTTGTATTACAAACACTGATTGGTCCAAACCTACTTTTTACTTTGCCTATTATCCTATCCTACTGGCAATGTTACCATTGAGAATGTCAACTGGCACGTGATATTTGATATGTTACTGAACTCTGCGTTGTTTGTGCTTGAAAATACATACAGCTGTTGCCATTGGAACATGAAGATAATGTATATGAAAATCGTACATAATTTTGATGAGTTGTAGGTGTTCAGCCTTACAGAGTAGTGGCTGTTGAGCAATCGCTTGAAAATAATAATTGGATGACATTTTTGGATTAACCTCAATAGTTATAATTTTTATAACATTTGAACGCTTTTTAAATATTTACAAAAAGATAACAGGACCATTCGATGCGTTTCATTTACTTCTATGTAGAAAGAATTTGTGTTGACAGTACAAACAAAATAAGTGCAATCCGTTGAGGAATAACATTATAACGTTGAATTGAATGTTTCTGGTGAGTTTGTCTGTCCCGTCGCATTTGATAGATAGTACTTTATTTATGGATGTCATGTAAATACCTGCAGCAGCACCTGTTACGTATTATTCATAAAGTATTACATACTAAATAATCATGTCCAGTCGCCAGTCCTTGGCGGTCTTTATCATTTTATTAATCATCGTAAAAGTGATATACTAAATCGCAGGTTATGAAATTGCTACTAATTTTTTTAGCGATGTTCAAAGGTTGTGATGATAGCTCAAAATTTTCTCTTGCAACATATGTTTCGGTATCAGTATTAGTTGCAGTATCAAACAACGTATTATGTAAACCACTGCCATTGTTCATGTATGAACAAAATTAAAGTCAACGACAGCTTGTGCAAGGGAAAAATAAAAAAATAATTCCCGTTGCCGTTTTACTGATAGGACAGTGTGTAGAAATATAGGATTTAGCAAGGATATATACATGCACTTATGGAGGAATTTCAGAGTAACAGCAACAACTTCGCTGTATCATAAATGATGACAACAAGTGGTTATTCTGACGGATTGGATGAATTGTTACACGGATGGGTTCGCAAACCAGCTCACACTCACCACAGGTCGTTCAATCTTTTGGACGACGACTACGATGATGATGGTCGTAGTAATTGCTGATATCTTTGGCCCCGCCGCTTTCATGTTTGTTGGCATAGTGTTAAATACTGAACTGGCTGGCTGAATGAAAATGAACTAAGACTTGCTTCAGTTTGCGTCAGCTAATCTATCGTCTCTTCACCTAAAATACTTGCGAGACTGATAATAATACTGCTGCTGCGCCGCAGTGGTACGTAGTCGCCATACAATCTCAATAAATTATCATCGCATTGCTTGGATAGTTGATGCTTGAAAATTTTTTGATAGTAGTATTGGTTCACAGAGAGAAAGGGAAATGTGAATGTGTTAAATGAACAGAGCGGCGAGGTTTTATCCATAGGTCACTGCAGCACGTGATGAGGAAAAGGCCAGCAGTTTTCCATGGGTGAGTCTGCAAAGTTCTCCCTCCCAGCCAGTCTCTTTCTTAATTATGGTTAGACTTGATGCTCTGCACTACATAAATGATAAAGATATTAATTAATTAAAATTATATAATTAATTTTCTCTTATGAGTTATGATGATGACACATTCTCTGTTTGGACCTTGAGGCATGCTGCTTGAATGAACAGCTTTAAAGCAAAAGTTGTTGGAAACTTTAGTTTAAAAATTTAACCAATTTTTTTCCAAAGATACAGTATTACATATGTTTTGTAATTCATTTATAATTTTACTTCAAATACGTGAAGCTGACTGTAACCAACACGTACTCGAACTTTTTACACATTTTCTTGACGAAACCCATCTAACAAATGCAGATATGTTACGTTATTGAGTTTACAAACAGTATGCTCCTCAAAAATCAAATACGATAATTGCTTTGGTAAATACTCTTTATCAGTCAAAGTTCGTCAACAAAAGCATCACATGAATCACACACGTATGATTGGGAAAACATTTTTTCCTGTTGTATTTTGACAGTTTCGTTGACAAACATTCTGCATGCAATATTTTCTGCATTTTTTACTTTTACTAGATTTCACTTTAAAAACAAATATGTATTCTTCCAAGTTTATCGTTATCTATCACTGGTTTCCAATAGCAATTTGCCTCTGTGACAGGTCGCTACTTCATAATCTATAATATACCATAATGTTGTCGTTTTCATTTGCAAGTTGGGGTGAACATTCAACAGTTGTCGGAAATAATAATTATGATAGAATGCGCACTTCCATTGATAACGGTATGATCTGTATAGGTATATATCACCCATCCGTATCACCACCTCCGTCACCAAATACTTGATGTTGTGGGGGGAGGGGGCGGAACTGTTTGTGTATTTCTATGGAATGTTGATTATGTTTTGATTGGTAAATTTTTCCAACGAGTATAATATATTGAAACTATTGAACAGGGGAAACGACCACAACTGCGTATAGAGGTACCCGTCGTTTATATGAATTGCGCGGCAATAATGTCAAGAAATGTCTTTAAGCGGCTGGATATAATATTAAAAAATTTGTCATGTGGCTTGTAAACTCATTCCTTGTTCTGCAGAAATAATAATATAAGCAAACCAGCTTGCAGTAGACATCATTCACATCGGGTAACAACCTCTGCATCGGCACCAATCCACAAAAGACCATTTTAAACGCTTACGACAAGGTCATTTCTACATCTAAAAGTTCAAGGCAACTTGGCGGTCATTCTCGTCTACTTTTCATGAATAAACATAGACACTAGCATCATCATCGCATATCATGCTATCACACTAATATCACCATGTTCATCGTCATCAATACAGGAGGTAAGCGTAACTTTAAAGCACTGACTCTGCATGAAGCAGCTTGATGTAATGACTTGACTTGAGCTGACTGACTTGAGCTGTATGTAATGAAATGAGGGTTTTTGTTCAGCTTCCACATAGTGCCACAACTGCCACATTATGGTACCAGTACCACCAGTACCACTACTGGTTCATCTGACCTTTCATTTTCAACAATAAAAGCCACTTTTAAAAATGTATACTTTTGTAAACAGTTTCCTTTGAAATGATCTTATGATCTCTATACATACATACACACACGAAAGAGTATTGCATTGAAATTGAAACACGTCCATCATTATCTATGTAGGTATCTGGGTAATAAGATTGCGATTCCTGCAATACAAAACCCTTCACTGCCAGCGATGGTTAAAGAGAAGCATTTTTTACTGATCTGGAAACGACATGGCACGATTCTTTTCGAGAAACAAAAGCTGGCGTGCAAGCAATTCACAAAAAAAAAGCAATTTTTGCTACCAAGGTTATCACCGAATCAAATCTTGTACGCCAAACAAACCTATAATATGCTATTGAATACTACGGCAAGGGTGAATGTCGATAATATTTTGTGCAGGGGAGACGGAGAGTGAATGATGTAATTTCAGGAGAAACAAGAGAAAATTTACTCGATCTTGATATTTACATCAAGCTGAATGCTGACTGTGATGTGTGGTGGTAACGTGATACAAATCCATGATTGATGATGAGGTCGTGAAGTAAATCTTTAGGACATAAATCATAAATGGGTACTAAATACTTATACTGATACTACAACGGAATGCGGATGGCAACAATGAAAGCAAGCTTGTTTTTTGTCTATGTTTGCGAATTCTTTTGTATGGTCTATTTAATAATAAAGGTTGTTAAAGCAGAAGTTGTGTGTAAAACGAAAATGCAACCGGATATCCTCTGTTCTGTTTATTTACAGTACGGAGTATAATCATTGCAATGCTAGGTTTCAGCAGATGCAACTTGTTACTAAATTCAATTGGTGAGAGTGAGAGGATAGCGACGACGTAGCTGAAGAAACACAAAACACGACAAATTTTCCTTCTCATATATTGATGATAAGCACTTTATTTTACACTGCGTATATAATTATATAGATCCAATAGCGATGGCCCGATTTTGCTATAAATTAGTAGGGTTTGGAGCATGACTAAGAATTTTTTCAGCAAAATTCAGCAAAATTGATCATCGTACAATTCGTACATGATCGAGACATGTATACACTGTCGGACGGACAGACTTCATGGACGAGTAAATAATTATACTTATACTTGTGAAGTGCTTTCGTCTACATAATGAAAGCGAGAGTATCCTTGAGTCGTGAGGTACACAATTTATTTGCATCAATAGTGGGATACGAAACCATTTTAAATTTGTTAAAACGAACAATGAACTAGCACATTTTTGTGTCAACGCTTTGACGATGGAAAGGAATTTGATAGGACACATATTACAGTAGCATGTGTAGTTGTTATATCTTGTTCATCCCGTACTTTTCCAAGACACTTGACTTTTAAACATCGTAGGTCATTGCAATTTTACAATTTTGTTGCAGAATATGCAGAAACTAAGAGATATGAGTTACTGTGAACACCTGCTAAACACACCATTACAATTTAGTGCTATTATCTGTCTCGACTGCTGAGGAAAACAGAAATAATATGAAGGAAAATGTAGTATTTTGTACAACGATTTGTTGCTGAATTAGCCATTAGTAGCCCATTCATGGAATGGCTTAATATGCTAATCTGACTTGTTTGTGTTGAAATTCAAACTGCCGTAATCATGCAAACATGTCCCTCTCTAAACTCCCTCAAGAGCAGTAAGCACGCTTAAAGCTTTCCCATGGGATATCAATTTGACGTGTCAGCAGAGTTAGGCATCACACACATCAAATCATAATAATCAATCGGACAACGATGGATGGAGATGTTTGGTCTGTAATTATATTATTCTCTACATCACAACAACATTCCATGCACGACTTTTTGTTACATTTTTCCCACTTGCTTCTCGCTCAATTCTCCTACGACGATCATCGTCATCACACCACCAAAAAAATGTTTACATTTGCAATAAATATAAATATAGACATCATGCATACCTAAACGTCCATACTTTTATTATTTTAACTTTGACTATCACGCCATTCAAATCATTTTTTTAGTTTTGGCCAGACGACGATTACGATTCCACGTTATTCTTTATCATTATTTTGTCTCTCTGTACCGTATTTGCTAGGTACATGCATACATACTTACAAGCAGTGACGGATCTCTGGCTTGGATGATAATATCAAGTTAAACTTTGGTACATAATATTGACGCGGACTTCTCACAGACCAAAAAAATATAATTTGGCATGTGGTGTGGAGTGTTTTGCACAAAATAAGTAGGGTGGATGATGAAAAAAGAAATACCAACAAAAAATATTGCCTGGAGGTGTTTACGTAGGTACGACGCAAAATTAGATCTGTTGTGTTTTTCCAGAGAGATAAAAATAATACGATGACGATGAGCATGATGATTCCAATGGTAAATTTTAAGTGAAAAACACTGACATGAGGCTGACAACGCTGCGTGCACTTGCATATAAAGCTGAGCTGCTGTACTGTGCCGCCTTGTGTAACCACTGAAGTTGTTGTGGTTGGCGCTAGTAGTAGTTGTAGTTTTCGTAGTGGTTGTTTTGCAGAATTTAGCACGGTGTGACTATACTACTTACCCGAGCAGTATGGAATGTCTGATTTTTTTGTGTAAAATAATTTAATGTTCCAAATGCCATTTTCCCTCCTAAAACACACAATAGAAGTACAATTGTAGCCCTGTCCGTGTGTCACTGCTGGAATTCACTCCTGTATAAAATTAGCTAACTACGCCAAAGGAAGGATAGATAGGAGTACATGAGTAATATTCGACTTAGTCGTTTTTTTTCCTCCAGTGGTTCTCAACTCTACTTGAGGACAACTTGTAATGTTGTTGTTTTCTTTCATCATCCATCGTCCTCATTATTACCCTCATCATCATAACTAACGCTTCATGATCATGATCCTGAAAGCATTTATAAAAAAGCACACGCGCATACGACAATTACCATCCTTGTTGTGCCTTTTCGTTTCATAGACTAGGGCTGGTCAGTGCGGTTTTTTTTGCAAATTTCATCTCACATGTACAGGTATTTTCAATGACTTCTTATTGTTAATTCATTTGTTGTTGTTGTTGTTATGTAACGTTTGTGGCAGGTTAGCTGATAAGGTTATTCATTGTTATGGTATAAAAATAATCCAGTCGGCTGACGGAGCTGCAATTTTTTGTCTGTGTGCAGTCAAGAAATTCTAATTTATATACAGGGAAAAACGTCTAGTCATTCTTTATTGTTATTATTACCAAATTCGTAACAACAGCAGCGTGTAAAGCTACTGCATCATTGGTCAAGTCATGGTTAACTTTGAAGTAAGTTGAAGTACAACAAAAAGCTTTATACAATACATTCATCGTATTCAATGAAACGAGACGGACGGTTCATTGCTTTGTAGATGCTTGCTGCTGGTCAGAAAAATGTGTGACCATGTTCCACTCTAGTCGTCTCTCTCTCTCTCTGACGTGTCGTCGTTGTCTACCTGACTACTTACTACTATTAAATGGGTAGTTAACAAAAGACTCATAAAGCGGGGAGTTTCCATAAATATAAATGTGATAAAGATAAACTGACTGAAATATTCATGTTTGTGTTCCACACAACACAAAAACTACAAGACACTTGACGGAGAAGGAAGATATTATTGGTACATGGTCAGTGTTTTTTTTGCAAAGAGCGTCTACAACTTTTTTTTGCAAACACTCACATGTCATTCGCCGTGATGTTTTGCAAACCCAGTAATACCTACCAAGGGTAATCGCAACATTATATCTGGTGTGTATGAACGTGAAGCTTGCGAAGTTTGAATTGCCACCATTGCCAGTTTGTTTCTCTGTATCATGGTCAGTAGCGCAAGCGCTGCAGCGACATGATAAGTGAGCTACTTGAGACGCTTATATGTTTTTTGTATTTGTGTTGTAACATGTCCCCTACATTACCTATATATGTGATGTGCAAGTTTGTATTTTGCTGTAAAAGCTGACGGATGATAATAATATTGATGTGATGATTCTGAGTTCTCTCATCTCTCTCCCTTTCTGTTAACTTACGATTAGTTTCCGTGCGCAGAGCTGTTCTCAAGTCTCAAGGTTACCTATACTGCCAAACGTTGTTTTTACTTGGTATATTACTAATTTACTATCATATGACCCACGCCGTGCAAACTGGTTACAGTAGACCTATCCACATATCTACCTATGCATTTTTGCTATTTGGTGGTTGAAACGAGAGAGAGAGAGATTAGAATCAAGCGGCCAAGTAAAAAGCTTGTCTAGTTTGTACTTGAGGTAGTCTGTGTGTATGTAACGTAAAACAATGTTGAATGTAAAATTGAGTTTTTTCCATACAATTAGGATAGTTGTGACTGTACTGACTACCAATGTATTTTTCCGAAGAAAGAATTTTTTTTATCAAGGTTGATATGTAGAGACGAATGAGAGGTAAAATACAAAATGTAAGAATGAGGAGCATAAAGTAGAAATTAGTAACAAAAAGTTTGTCCAGACATTTTTGTTAAAACCTGAATTTAACGAATGTACATTTTACAAGTTGGTACCAACTTTCAACATCTGATGTACACATGATGGCTAGAATTGTAAACATCCCCTTTCTCGGTTCAACAATAATTTATTGTGGTGTATATTATTTGTCTTCCCAATATAAAAGCAAGGACTGTCGTTGAACGACATATGGAACAGCAGGAGAAAAACGGAAAAGAAAAATGAAAAAGTTTACGCCGAATATAGTAAACTAACAAAATTAATTAAGATTGGTTTACATACTTACGATTAATTGACCTGGCTAGTTAATTATGCAAACTTTTTGGTCGATAAGCATGTCTTTAAACAATCCTAACAAAATAGGCGGATCTTGTTATAAATTGAGTAGATCTTTTATAAATTTGTTCGCCATATTGTATATACTGAGTATTTTATCACATGCTTCCCCAAGCAACAGACATTACAATAGATACATATACAATATAAAAGATTTATATTTGACTCAAAACTAGAAAAGGCTTAAAAACCATTGTTGTAATATTTGTCGCGCGCAAAATAACAACTCAATTTTTAGCATTTAGTATCATGATCACACCACACACGTTTTATTGTTATTGCAGAGACGCGAAATTATATTTTTATTCGTACTTGTTGGCGTAGTATAAACAAAACGCGTGAAGTGACGAGAGTGCTACGATGGAATAAACAAAACAAAAAGTATCTGACAAGAACTGGGCGTATGAACGCGTAAACTCTAAACAGTCACGCATTTACTAGTATAATGTGATGGGCAATCGTAATCTACTAGAGAGGTTGTCATTCATTCAGCCAATAGAAGTCAACCAGATATCACGCATTTTTTCTTACCAAACACCTCCACTATTGGATCTGTCGTCGTCTACTTTTTTTGCTCTTACCATCAACAAGTTTCGGTTATATGTTTTCTTACATGTCTCCAACTTTTACATATAAACTGCGGACAACATGAACACCTCATTGAGAATCAAGAGGAACGACATATATTTATAGTCACCAAATTTAACGAAAATGACTACAACTGTTCAGTCTGATACAAAAATAATAATCATAGTCTAGTGGTCACTGGTCACCGACTCATCATTTATTTTTAACGGAGGGGATTGGTCTCTAAGGCAGACAACAAGAAATAATTTTGTCATCCGCTCTTTTGGGTGTGGAGTAAAGAGACTCGTGATTGGATATTGTATGCTGTGTGGTGATATGATGAAAAAGGTAACATCAACGTTTAATGGCTGCACAGAAATACAAATAGTGAGTCATGTGAGAGACCATAATATTATACTAACAATTATTAGGTAGTTGTTCATGTGACATACATTTTTCTCAGCAATTCAATTAGCCCCCGTTGATGATCGTGGTGGGTGATGATAGCAACAACAATATTAACCATACAGATGTTTCAATGTTTCTAAGATAATTATAATAATAATAATTCAAAGGACTTACACTGACTAATTCCAATAAAATTGGCTCAGTTGTATATCAACAGGGCATACAACAGTGGGAGAGTGAAAGAAGTGGAAAGAGCTTGTTTAGCTAACCAAAATATTTATTTAAAAAAACAATATTTTGAACAATACCTTGTTAATGAAACTATTTTAGTGAAAAACGGAATCAACACAAAATAAAAAGAACCGTTTCATTGCTGCTGATACAGCTGTGTAATAATAATACTTGTAAATGTAACTTCAAATTACTTACTTTTGTTTATCTACAGTTAGTACAATAGTATGCAGTAATGAAATGAATGCTGGTATATCATCAATTGTATTGTTGCCAACGAAAAGAACAGATGTCGTCTTATGTTATGTTCCACGTAATACGCATACCTACGCAAAATGTGACTTATGCTTGTATCCTCTGTCGTAAACGAACCGTCAATAATACATTACTGGGTAAAGTGCAAATATTCAAATTTAATATCATCACTTCATCAGTCCCACACTAATGAATGACATTCTCACGGCCTACTACTGCTTACCAAATTGAGTCTTACTTACTAAGCGTTTTTTACTTTCCTTTTGTCCATGAATCTTTGTCACTCCTAAATAAACAAATTACACACACGTGTGCTTAGCCTAGGAGAAAAATATATACATACATACACGGCATGGGCATAAATAATACGCTTCTTTCACTTGTGTGTGTTACATCTTGTTGCTAGATTCAACCAAACATTATTATGATTGTCATTCATTCATTTTCTTGTGTTACGACACTTTCATAAAGCAACGGCAACAACGTACAACGTCTTCCCAAGAACGCGGTAGCCTGCGTGTATTTTAACATTACGGGAAAATGTAAAACTTGATTTTTACAGTCGCATTTTTAAACAATTTTTTACAATCTACATACTTGTTTATTCTGAAAAGCGTATCTATCCACCACATGGTACCTCGATCATCATCATGACCACGTACTTGTTAGCACTTTTTTTATGTATCCATCCGTCTGAACGATTTTACGTTAACGTATAAGGTGTATACTTTGCGATAAGGGGAGGAAAGAGGATGACGAAGACGGATGTTTTGCAAAAAGTTGTTGGTGATGTCGATGATATGTGAGTATGACGATGACGACTTTGAAGATAGAAATAAATGCCAGCTAGGCGCATATTCACCTAGGTACCTAAAATATGTAGCTCCCCAAAAGCAGACGGAGGTATAAAAGAATGCGAGCAAGTATGCATGTTATCTCTTTTACTGGCATGGCTCCTGCTGGCTGCCGAGGTAGTTGAGCAACTGTTGGCCCTGCCATTGAAAAAGAAAACAAAACAACGCTGCTGCCTGCCGCCACCAACACCGCTGCGCTTAGCTTGTTTTAATACTGTTGCTTATTAGATGAAGATGATACATAATAATACATACTCCTTAATGCTCGTACTTGTTTTGTAACGATGATCATATACGTAGCAAAAAAGGGGGTGAAATTCAATTGTCAGTTTCCTTTCAAATTTTCACGGCGATGCTCGGGTGCTCATCATTTTCATGAGAATGAAAATTAATACTTAGAAAAGCATGATGTTTTGTTGTTGTTATTGTGCGGAGTTTAAAACGTAATGAACCAACGACGTCAGCAGCATCAGAGTTACGTCCGACGAGCGAGTCTCAGGAGCAGACCCTCCATTTTACTTGAAGCTCCGCTCGCCTACTAAACGAACATAGAAATGTAGTCGTCAAATCATACTCGAGTATGAAGGAAATTTTTTAGTAAACAAGGTAATACTGATAATGTTAGAAATTGGCGTTTCGTTGGTATGAAACCAGGCATCCTCCTTTCCGTGTAGAATAGATAAGGGTAATGAT
>JAHZNB010006473.1:0-10054 GCA_027744295.1 Callyntrura guangdongensis
TCCTCTTTGATAGTCCAGATCACCCTCGAATTTATAATCCTTGACCTCAGAATACCAATGTTCAACGGGTGCTTTACCATCAGTAACATTGCCACTGCTCCAGTGGACGTTTTCTCCTGACATTTAGAAAAAAATTCCGTTTGAGGGTAAACTGTCCTACTACTACTACTCCTACTTGTCATGGGTTATGTCATGTCAATGATGGATTAACTAAAATTTTGCCCCCTTTTTGTTGTTACAAACTTACCGTAACCATTTTCACTGTGCTCCATCTTATCGTCCGCTGCTATTTTATCAGCCCATGCCTGTGCCACCTGGCATAACTGGAGAACAAACATTTCATGCAATAGTTAGTACTTCACCGCATGCCCAAGTGAATTCATCAAAACACCCAAAATAAGCGGTTGTAAACTGTAACTTACATCATCGCTCAAAACAAGTGGAGAAACCTTATGTTTTTTGCGGTATTCATTGTGTGCTTTCAATGCATTCTCCAAAAAGACCTTGTCGGTGGTAACTTTTGCCTTTGGGTGACAGTAAAATCAAAAATTTGTTATTTGACTTGGCAAGAATATCACTGAGTTTATAAATCATAAACGCATATATACGCTAAGCATTTTAAAGTTTGCGCAAATGACTTTTTTCTAATATGACAAATAATTTGTACCCTTGCAGCAGAAGCTTTAGCCTCGCTTGGATTGTACGACTTTCCAGTCGGCTTTCCAGTTTTGGGATCAAGTTGATTTATGGAAGCACCTTCCGTAATAGTCCTGATGCTGGTTTTGGTGGATGAAGATCCATCAGCATACTCTTCCACCGTTGTTGTTGTAATTGTTTTCACTGTTGCACCCTGTGGTTTTTTATCAGTTTTGGAATGCGTAAGTAGCGTCATGTTGAGGAACAAAATCAAGTACAATTGAGCTATGCATGCGTTAATAGACCAAACTTTTATAGTTTTATAAAAGTACACAACACTTTTGAATGTTCACTGCCACTGCCACGAGAACCTTGATACTATGCTAAAAATGTCAACTCAAGTTAAGAAAGACACAACATACAAGTGCAAAACATTTTTCCCAAATGAATCAAAGAATTTCATTCCAGAGCAAGACGGCAAAATATTTATTGTTCATTTTACTACACCATTAAGTTAATTGAACTAAAACAGAATAAACTGGCGGTGTAAACCCATTAAAATTTGCAATGCATGACTCCTGCCATTTTTAAACGATATTTTATGCAAACCAAACAACGTTATATAAAAACCTATATTATATTTGTGTTTGACGACTGCTGACTTTGCTTGCAGTCTTCTAAACAGCTAACTGTGCCTGTCGGCTTCAGTCAACTTGTGCTAGCACAGCATCTTCATCACTCATTTACTTACTTAACAATAATGCAATTTATAATCTTTTTATTAATATGACTATGACCTTGCTTTAACACCAAAGGAGTCAGCGTTTTCTTTCTGCTCAAAGGAGAAACTATATTGCATGCTATAAACTGTGCGTGACTTCTGGGTATTAAATCAAAAAATATTTTGTAGGTATGCTATGAGTACATGTATTTATAGGTGTCTACAATTAGTCATGTTATAGTAATACCCCTAATAGTAGTCTGAAAAATAAAAAAACAACAACAAGCCTGAATAAATGTTTTTAAACGAAAACAACACATTTGACAATCCTTACAAGAGTGTATGAATCTTGATAATTTTAATTATTATTAAAGGCGTAAATAATCGTGAACTTCCCTTACTTGTTGATGATACCTACTAAAAGTAGCGCTAGTTGTTGAACATGTCCCATTTATAACATTAGTAACTACACATGGATTATTGCTTATTGCTGTTTATCGTCTAAATAAAAATGGTGAATTAATAATTAGTTACTCATGTGCATGAAATCACATTACTATACAATACCTGTCGAAAACTATATTCAATATTGCCCTAATGATGGATAGTATAATATGGAATTATGGAATAAACTGAAAACTACCGCTACGATACTAACAAATGTAAATTAGATTATATTTTACGGTTTTTAAATAACTTACGTCCTCCCGCTTTTCCGTCTTTTCATCTACTGATGTCTTTGTAGATACGATTTTTTTGTCCGACATTTTACGGAACTATTTAATGTAAAATACAAGCTTGTCCCTACTGAAATCGAGTTTTTGTCTATTTTCCGTTTCCTGATTTGATGGTCAGCACTTGATTCCTTATTGTGTTGAATAGAATAAAGTAAAATATTAGTTACAACAATTGTTTCGAAAAATTTAAAAGGAATGCGATATTTTAACACTACAAAATGTTTTAAACTAAAATTTGACAGACCGTGTGCAGGCAGAGAGATACGGAAGCAAGACAGTGAACTAGAGTGAGGAGAACATACTGCACTTGGAGACAAAGTTTGTGACTTACACAGGACTGCAATACATAAGCACACAAAGCACAAAGAATGGGCAAAGTGAGTCAAAAAATAAAAAAAGAACCTTCTCGCATAAAGTTGCATTGTCGGCTTTGCTTTATGGCAATGCGAAACTATTTGTGCCTGAAACTTTATTGGGTTTAGTCTATGTTAAATCACTGACCTTCCAGTGCAATGCACGGATTAAATTGTCGGCTTTGCTTTATGGCAATGCGAAACTATTTGTGCCTGAAACTTTATTGGGTTTAGTCTATGTTAAATCACTGACCTTCCAGTGCAATGCACGGACAATTAAGCAAATAAAGTAACGATATGATGACAGTAACTATAATTTGACTTCAACGAAATTAGTTAGGTAGGTGTTTGGTACAATTTTTCGTCTGAAGTTTTTATAACTGGCTTATTTCGTGATAAATTCCCATTAAGGTAAAAAAAAGTGCGTATTTATTTACAATTCAGAAAAAAATGAAAATGTTTTATCAAAACCTTTCAGATTTACGTATTTATCATACCTTGTCAGTTTATTAAAATCCCTGTTAGTCCATTATCACTTTGTTTTCATGAGGAGAGGATATACAAATCGAAAAGCTGACTTTAGCTTAAGATAAAAACTGTGCGGAGTTCTGACAAACTGTAAAAGTTGCCTGTTACCTGAACCCGAAAGCGTCGATTCTGAAACGGGCAGGTAAATATTGCTGGATTTCTGTGCCCGTGAAAAACCTCGTTTGCCATGTTCATGAAAAAACCTGGGGACTGAATCAATATTACTAACACCACATAAGCGAGCCACAATTTGATACGGCGGTGCCAGCAGTACAAATAAAAATCCATGGGATTATAGTATATTATGTATATTAAATTTTTCTGGGCTTCAATAATACTACATCCAATTGTCCGTCTTTTCACAACCAGAAACACTGGATTTTTAGGTCTACTGCACCGCATTGCAATTATTTATTTGGGTACCTAACCTATTACCTACGGCGTACAGGAACTGGCATGATATGATGCATAATATGATAGGTAGGTGGTATAGAGAGGTATTTTTTGACAATGCATCTAGTAGGTACATAATAGCATCGTATGAAAGTGAGTGTTATTGTGATACGACGCAGAAACCGAAACGCTATATATGTATATTTTAGCACGTGAAAAACGCACCTCTTTTCCTTTTATTTTCTCTTTTTCGTTTCTCGATTAATTTTTTATAGAAACATCGGCATGCAAAGCTTTGTAGCTAACGTTGGAAAGGGTAAATTGAATAAAAGGTAGTTTTTTTTCAACATCAAATATCAACAATACATGTAACACGAACCATTTATGCCAATACTGGTTATAAATAAAACAAATATTGGATTCGTGCAAAATGTCACATTTTTAAACGCCTTCGTTAGAGAAAAATTCTCAAGCTCAAATTTTGTAATTTTGCAATTTTATTAATTGACACGATTTTTTTACTTTCAAAAAACAAGATACGGGGGAATAGTTGATGTTCTAGTCTAGTCATTAAATTTTTAGGTATCGTATTGTCTAACAAAAAACGCATCAAAGTTATTTGATAGTAGTGATGGATTTGAAGTATTTTATACTGGCTATTTATATGCAAATACAGGCCACATAATTAAAGACCAAACAGCCAATTTACTTGCAATTATGGCTGGTTGTTTTTAGCGATTTTTGCAAGGGAAACCAATTTCATGGTACATGAAAAAGCGTAGAAGAAAAACTCGCTTTCATATGGATATCATCGACGATGAAAAACGAGGTGGTGGCTTGGTAGGTACTGGATGACAGAGAAAAAATGAGCTTGAAAGTAAACATGTATTATCGACATGGATAGCTTTTGACTATGACTAACCGTTTTGCCCGTCGACGTTGGTCTAGTGAGAGTGTAAGTAAAAGCTAGTTTATGCATGTGATTTCATTCGTGCCACTAGGTGATGATGATATGAAATTTAAGGTGGATGAATGTATTTAATTCAAATGCTACACACACACACACACACACACGCCTACAAAATTGGACATACACCATGCAAACCTGGGTTGGTTCACTCCGTATCGGAAGGAAGCTATTTTGTGCTTCTCATTCCCCTCATTGTTTCTAAAATTAGCATTTAATTATCTGCTGAACAAAGAGTAATATGGTATTCTCTTCTATAATATTATACTGTTCAAAAATCAAATAACATGCAAATTTTAGGGGTGTAAGCAGGAAGCAAGCTAACAAAAAAATGGAATCTTTACTCGATTACTTTGCAGCTGCTGCTTCTCACGCAGTAGTAATTTACAAAATCGGTATCACGCTAAATGGAACCATATTTTTCATTTATTGTCGGGCGAGCAGTCTTGTTTATTGATTGATACAAAATTTAGCAGCGGAAAATAATGTAAATAGCTTCTTGGATAAATAGATGAAACGAAGGAATTGTTTTTCTCACTACTTACCTTTAAGCTGTTTGTGCGTGAGGGTACCCGTGGAATGTTGAATGTTTAGCAAACTTCTCGACAGAACAAATAGTAAAGTTTGTAATGGAGAGAGGCTTGTTGGGAAATGCTTCACAGACCTGTGTTAAGCTGAAAACTAAAAGTGAACTGTTGTCACTGGACGGGAATGTTTGTTGCTTTGAACTTAGAAAATATGGGACGAATAATTATTATGTGATGGCCGTGTGCAATACACATTATGTACATTATGAGTCAGAGATTATTATATTGCGACTTTGCCTGTTTTGATGAAACTTTATTACTCTGCGCCAGATTATCATATCATATCATTAACCCGGTAATTTCTTTTTGACAACGTACATTTATTTCTAAGTACAAGTTAGGTATACACAGTACCAGTTGGTGCTGTGGTTGTGTGCGGTAAGAGAATACTGTGTAAAGTTAGTATGTATCTACGAGTCTACGATATACTTGCTCCACCACGAACGAAACAAAGTTTGTCTTATCTGTTTCATTTGCTCACACATTAACGTATTAACTTTTGTTATCGTCTTACTGTGATGGGCCCTATGAAATGGGAATTGTCGGAAACGGGATTTACCGTTATTATTACTACCATCAGCCATTTCCTATATATCTCACGGCCATTACTATATAAAAGTTTACTTTGAAGACGTACACCTAATAGGTCGTTTTGCTGATTGTTTTGTTCATTTGATTTCATGCGTCCGTACCACTGCGGCTTATAAAAACAGTAAAATTGAGGACCTCAATTTGAGGTACTCTCACTCGATTTCCAGTCACAGAACTTTAATTTGTAATCAATACAATGGTAAATCCAAGCAATTCTCCAAAAACCAACAGCACTCAGTGCCGATTGCCGATTATGACTCATGAATTACTATGTGGTTGTGTCTGAATGATATGCGGTGGAATTTGGAATTACGCGTATTAAGTTTGTAACAGCTTAACACATTGAGACATGATAAAAAAAAGTATGCGTAAAATATTACTCGGGATCTGCTTTAATTGTTCCGTGATTGCGAATTCGGTATTATTCAGATAGAAAATGTTTTCCTTGAACACTATCAAATGTACAAAATAAATAAACCCGCTACAAGTTCGCTGATAACGAAAACTGAAAAAACATGTCTGAAAGAAATATTATAATTTTATTACCTACCCGTGATTGCCTGGGTGTGGAAATGTGGGAAGTACATTTACGAAAAAATACGTATATATTGGAGCGATACGCTGGCTAAATTAGATTCCATTTGGATTGATAGTACCACAATACATGATTATTGATTATGAAAACTTGCCTTCCCCAGTCCCATTCCACATGGGAAATATTAGCAGAAATCTATATATCAAATTTGCCCGATTTTGGAAACTCTATTATGCATGGTTCATATTGTTATAGGCAATTCTCTTTCGCTGTGCCAAAATACCGATTGTGTTGAATTTGACAAAATCTTTTTTCCGCTCTCTCACGTGTATTTACGTTTTATATGTTCTCACGCACAGGCAGACCATAACATAACACGAACACGATACAATTATTGTACTGGCTGAAATGCTTTACCTACGTAATAATTTTAACATAGTTCTGAAGTGCACGATTATTTAATTGACTACAGCTACGGTGGCAGGCAGCCTTACCAGTTCAGTTGCTGTGCTTGTAATAAACCATTTTGATTCTGGACAGGCAATCATATAAATCAGTTAAAACTATCAATGGGCATGTCATTGAATTGTATGTCATTTGATAAATATCTCGTTAAATCTAGAAGCAAAATCATGTTCATCACATTTTTTGTCTTCATATCTTACAATAATAAATCTGCAGTGTCCTCATTTTAAAACAATAAGTTGTATTTGCAAATTAATACTATTGACCATTTTAATTAATCGTGGAGTATACTAAGATTAATAAGAAATCAAAATAAACCTCTAAAGTAATAGTAGCAAAGTGACGAAGTAATCACTTGATTTGTGATATAAAAAAAACTCAATTTCCTAACCGTTCCTGACTATCAAACCCAAAGAGTCGGGTGCCGTTTAAAATAACGTTTTTCTGGCCAATTCGTAAGCGAAGATTACGATAAGATTAAAATTACGCCCGTTTTTTGACACTCTGGACTTGAAATGTGCTTCCAATGCTATGCGTACAAAAGAAGATAAACGTAGTAAAAGGTGTCCTGGTATTCTTCATTATTTAAAGGGAAAATTTTTAACCGCCTATCAAAAATGCATAAATTGTCCCTCAGATTAGTGGGGATCGGCGAATGCCCAAAACATTAATGAGCATCAATCGTCCCTGATGTATTTTGAGGGACGAAAAATTTATCAACATTTTAAGGGATGAAAAATGAATCATGTTTTTATTATTCATTTTAAACTTCACAAAAAATACAAACTCTTCTAATCTTTTTGAAGTGCTTTTGTCATACGCTTTGGAGGTCCACGTTTCTTTTTATATTCAATCCCTCCTGTCATTGCTATCAGAAATGGGTATCTCTGCCATATGAGTTTATATGTGGCGTCTGCATGAATATGTTGAAAACAAGAGCTATCACTCAAACGTAGCAGTTCTCAGTGGCTGTCTTCAACGTCATAAGCAACACAAAACGGCGTATCTAAACTTTTCCGAATGTCAGTTATTTTTTGCCCAAACAATAACGTCTCCTAAATCACTGGTAATATTGATGTCCAAAAGTTCTTTTTCCGGTGGCGCTGTAAAAAGTTGCTCAGCTTCCTTTTATCAGGTTCCGTCATGTTTTTCCACCGAAATGATACCAAAATATTTTTTAGTGTAGTAACCCCTCCCATTAAACAATCTGTTACGAAATCCTTTTGTTGATCTGTTAATCCAAGCTGACGATGATTTTTGTGAGATGCACTATTTAAAGAAAACGTGTACACATAATTTGCAATAGTCCTTTTCTTTAATTTTGTAGGGTAGGTTTTTCCATATGCACAATAATATAAAATAATTGCACTAAGTTTTACCTTGCCAGTTGAATTTAACTCTCCATCTTTGCTAATTTCTTCTAATGATATTTCTACTTGTTGAAATGGTAGTCTTCTTTGTGGTTCCAATCCAACATCTGTCACTATGTCCGTCAGGCATCGTGATGCTCGGCTTCGAAAAATGGAATGAATGAATATGACACTCATACGGTGGAATATAAACATAAGTTACCGCAAAAGACAAGTTATGGTAACTCATCCTTTAAAAATATTGATAAATTTTTCGTCCCTCAAAAATACATTATTTAAAGACTACATTTTGTTACTCATTACATTGCATAGACGGAATGGAATAATTATACATAGATCATTTACTTTTACAACTACTTGGTACATGGTATTTACACTGATTTCTTCAAATGTATCTGTTAGACACTGATAAAAACTCTATGAAACTTGCACACAAATCATGTGAATAACAGGATATACAAAATGTTAAAAACTGTGATAATAAAAATAAAAGGGACACAGCCTTTTAAACTGTACATTCAACTGGGTGTCAAAAAACGGGCGTAATTATAGTCTTATCGTAATCTATGCATACAAACTTAATTGACCAAAAAAGTTATTTTAAACGGGATTCGGCTCTTTTGGTTCGATAGTCTCCCTTGTGAATCACCTTTTTGAAGATCTGTGGGCGTCACATGGCTTCGCATGGAAACTCAAACGTCATTCCCAGGGGAGCATAAGGGATGAGGAATCGATTGACCAAATCAAAATTTCAAAATTCGAAACCGTTTTCGAGCTATCGTCTGGATGGATGGGCAGACAACGTGACGTTAATAAGTGACTTCGTCACTTAATATTCATGCTTCATTTTTATGCTTTTTACGAATCTTGGAATGTACGAAAACCTGAATGTCAATAATGAATGAGCCTTTTCAGTTACTGAACTTTAATTGAACGAAATTTTTCGGTACTACAAAGTAAGTGAAATTCGAATTGAAAGTGTTCCATACAAACATTTTCGACATTTCAATGAGTGAATACGAAAGTTCGTTGTCGTTAGATAAAATGGTTAGATAATTTACTAATGAAATCATTTAAAATTATAAACTGGTATCAACAAACAAAGCAAATTAAACACTGTTAACAATGAGCAACCCAGCTCAAGGGCAGGTAACGGAGACAAGAACCCGCACACACGAGGTTCTTTGCCAATTACCTTTACAGATAATAAAAAACTTATTATTAATAACAAGGAATGAATGTATCAAACATTATGTATGAATGAATACATCAAAAGTTTGATTTTGACATTATCGATGTCATGAATGGAATGACACGATACGTCAATGAAATGGCCACCATAGATCTATCGTTCGCACTGCTGAGACTGCTTTGCTGTTTGTCTCGTTGAATTGGTATGAGATTGTCTGCAGATGATGCAATGATGATGATTACTCTGACTTATTTATTAAAAATGAAATTTTGCCGATTTAAAGGTAATATAGCCATGCCATAATACACCATTTACGACGAGATGGAGTGAAAAATATTATTGTTTTCATTTAATATATGATTTAAAAAGGTTATTTGCGGAATTCTGATGGGGTGCTAATTTTATAACTGACTCATTTATTACTCGTGTATGGCGTGGTGTGGTGTAATAATGGTTGGCATTTCAGTTCATGTAGAGATAATGTTGTATGCAACAAGACATGATTGTAGCACTTACGATTAGTAGGTTGATCAACTGATGAATGTAGTTTAGTGATATGTTACCGTTCAGTATAATGGGCGCGACTGTAGCTGTAATAATATTTCCCATTTGTTAATTATTTAATTTCAGTACCAGTTTCATTCATCATACAACTAACGATCGATTATGCGTAAAATATTTTTCCGTTTTCTCCATTGAAAGCGACACTTTGTTGCGTTTCTTTAGTGGAATTTTCCCCATAACCAGTAATGTTACACACGTGTGCGACTAAATTGAATTCACATTGTTTCATAACGACAAATGATGACAACATTTGGTCTAGCCAGAGGTATAGGGAAATTATTATTACTTTAGTAAATGTTTCCTCACAATGGTTTTTAACTGTTTTCCGCTGATAAAAACCAAAAAGGGATTTTAAAAATATGAATGAACTGAGGCGGAAATGAAGTTGGTTGCGGTCTGGATACTGCCAGCTTAT
>JAHZNB010006474.1:0-27653 GCA_027744295.1 Callyntrura guangdongensis
CGTTAAGCTCCACAGCTTCACAGTACCATCAGCTCCACACGATGCTAGACAACAAGCTTCATCATCTAAAGTTATGGTTGCCTGTGGATGAAATACTACCGCTCCGACTTGATTCAAATGCCCCTTCAGTGTTCGCACTAGCTGACAATCTGGAGATGACCACAATTTTATAAGGCCAGACCTGTTGGGTCAAAATTAAATTAGTTTTAACTTATGTTCGTCAGACGACATAATTTTTCCGAAAAGTTTTACTCTTAGCATTTTTTGCGTAACCAACCAAGAGGCGGTGACGAGCATTTTGGAATTTGGGCTAAACTCTATATACGACAAGGGTCTGTTATCTCCCACTTGGCTGTACTGGATTGTAGATTGTTGCAACTTTTTTGTCAGTTCATGTCGTTTCGCTGTAGAAATATTTTCAGGTATAGTTTGCATATGCCTAACTTCCTCTAATCTGGCCTTTGCTCTCGGGAGAGAGTAATCTGAAAGCAATGATACAAAAAACTGTAAATGAATTTCCATGTACAAAATGAAGGTAAAGTAATTAATGTGCAAATTAAGCCACCTGCAATCCATCTCCTTGCTTCTCGTAGACTGTCTGGTCCCTCGTGATACCATGTAACTTCTTGCTCCTTTTCTTTTGCAATTGGTTTTTCTAGTTCTAACTGATCCCTTTTAAGTAGAACCTCTAGTCCATTGGTCCTACGAACACAAAGCAGAGTATTAAATCTCCAAAATTGTCATTGGTAAAAAGTATGTGTGTAACGTATTGCAAAAGGAATACCTTGAGAGAACTTCCTTCAGTCTTTCACGCCTATCTGCAGGTCCTTCCCCAAAATAGCAAATTGGTTCGCCAAGCGTTCGCAAATCCTTCTTGACTTCTTCGTCATCAGTACTTACATTCATCAATCGTGCCCTTTTCCTTCTTTCAAGCTCCTTAACTACCTCCTCTTTATCCTTTGACAGCTTATCTTCGATTTCAAAGTATTCTGAAAAATGATTAGATCATGTTTATGTATTTCATAAAACAAAAGAATTATCCGCGTGTGTATATGTATGATCTGAACCTGTTTGCTGTACAACATAGAGTTAACTTTTAAAACATTAAAAATTACACTAAATGCACTTAGCACAGCTTACCATTCGAAATATTGATATTTCCAGCCTTGACAGCGGAGGATATCGCTGCCGCATCATCTTGACCCTTCGGCATTTCAAATATTTTGTATGTTGTACTGTAGTATGTAGTGTATTGGGAATTAACTTTAACTTCCTTCCAATACTAGGCTCGGCTGTGAGACTGATGCTAGTTTTCTTAACAGCGACAAGAAGAAATAAAACAAACAAGCTGACCAAGAGCCTTAAGGCATTCAAGGGCGAAACGGGACAAGGAGACAATAACTAAACTGCATCCAGAATTTTTTTTAACAAATCAATTGCCTATCACGTTTCAAGATTATTTGACGCACATATATTATCAATTTCACTTTTGTCACTTTGCTTTAATGTTTCCCGTTTCCCTTTCGAAACACTTATGTCAGAGCTTGATGGTGTATAAAAATAAAGATGTTCTAAAATGTGTGTACATAAAATTCTTGTTTTTATACTATCAAACAAAACAAACTTCAGTGTGAACGACAACATCGATTCATGATGGTTGCCGCTACAAGTGAAGTTTGTTTTGGGGAATACTTCAACATAAACTCTAGTGCACAAAAATACCAGTCAGTCGAAGAGATACGGACGGAGTGTGTGTATGGTAAATGGTAAATTGGTAAATAACATTATGCATAAGAGTACTACTGCTACAAGTACAAGTGCAGTAGGCGTGAATGCAGTGCAACGCTAAGTGCCAATCAAAGCGAGCACTATCGTCAATCGTAAGAATTAAACGAGTTAAATATATGTTATCTGAGGACCTTTGAGACCTTTGAGAAGCACAATTAGTTATGCACTTATGCTTATGTGAGTCAGGCCGTGTAAACAATGAAACATGGAATAATATGGAAGGGGTATCATGAGAATGGTGACGCAGCAATGTTTTGATTTTTGTATATCATTTAAATAAGACGATCAAATAAGTCACTTGGATGTACGTTCCCAAAATTTAAATCAGAATTTTTCACAATAATTTTGTTGGATTTATTTGCAACCTCCATCACCACAGAGGCACCATAATAATGAAATTTTCATTCTGCACCTTTCATTAATTCTTGAGTCGCTCCTGCCATTATTATAACGTAAGTTGTTTGTGACGCCAAAATTCAGGTTTCATCTCGGCAGACATGTAAAATCGATATATGACGTGGGACTTAAGGCTGTGTCAAAAAACGCACCACGCTGATGACAATGTTGCAGTTTTCCGGAACTGATGGGAGTTTCAATAATTACCATATATCCAACTTCTCTAGCATGCAAAGACTTTATAGACGTCAAAAATTTCTGGTGGTAAATATCTCATTTGCATTCCTGGACAAATTCAAATAAACGACTAAAATATAATTTCCTACCATATAAAAAATCAAAAATATTATTGATGGTGTGTGTGCAGAGCACATCATACATTTTCATAAATACAGAAATTTCGCTCGCCGCTACTTTCAAGCTGTGCATTTGCGCCAGGTATAGAAGTTCCATTGCATTTTCATTGTTACACCCAGTGAACATCATTCTATCACAAAAATCTCGAAGTCCTCCCACAGAGTATTTGTCAGCAGCGTAAATTAATTCTTGGACCTCTCTCACATCCTTCCAATTAAGATCATCACTCGTCGTCCCACAATACACATAATAAAGTACATTTTGCATTGCCTTGGATGTAACGTCTTTAATTCTTACTATCCCAGAGCAGGTTTCCCTCATCCCGGATTGGAGCATTGCTGCAAATACGGGACTTCTAGTTGCAAGTATCCCTTTATGAACTAAAAATGTTTTTTCCTCGGGGTCCGTCTCCATTATCAGTATAAGATCCGCATTTAAACCGTTACGGAACAAACTTTTCAATTCTTCTTGTAGTAATTTTGCTTGTTGCCTTTTAATTTCATCTAGTGAGAATCGTTCCATCAAATTCAATTCTAAGCGCGTTCTTTCCACTGTTTTTAAATGTAAGGTGAATCGTATTTCAAGATGTAGGCTATTGTCTTCGCTAAGAAGGGGGAGTATCTTTGGCTTAAGAGCTTCATCGGCTGCCTTTAAATCTTCCATCGTAAACAACTTTCTAAATCCTAACCGTTGCTCAAGTTCAAAATTTGGTATACATGTCCCTTCAAGTAAAACAACACGATCAGTATGTACAGGAAAAATAAAAATGAAATTACCAGTGTTGTACCAATGCAATATTCAAGTATAAATGCACAAGAACATTTCCCTGCTAAATTTTGTTACTTTTATGAATCCAAACGTCTCCTTGGCCCGAGCGTTTAATTATGCATTCGTAGTGTATGTATACGGATTCATCAACATCTTGGTCCTGTACACAATCTTCATTAACATTCTGCAATGCTAATAATGTTCTCCCATTTCCATCATTCCCAGCATTTTTTTCAGTGCTTACAGCGTTATTGTTTTTATCAGTGTAAGCACTGTTAGAGTATCCCACAGTGTCGTGGAAGGTCAAGGGAGGAATACGTTTAAGAAATAAGCCAATGTTATCTTCGTTCTTCATTCTCTGTATATTGAAACACCATCGAGTGGGTTTGTTAAGCGTGTGACCTGCTGTAAAAACGCAGGTTTCATTTCGCAGTAGTTCTTTCAATTCGCACAGAGCAAGAAAATCTTGGATCTTCCATCTAATGACAGTGGTTTCCTTTCTCGCCTGTAAATAAAATATAGCTTTGCTGTTCCTGATAATAACACTTTTATTTTATTTGTATTTTATTTTTGAATGCCAAAAAAAACGGAAGGTACTCTTGGTTCATATACCCCTGAAGTCCATTCCACGCTCATTCCTTGCCCGAATAGCGCGTCTTTACCCCCACAGTTAGAGAAGGGATATTGTGCACCATTACTAATTACATTATCATTATTATCATGTAGAATATTCCGACTGGAATTAGCGGTATGGCTACTGGAAGAACTACATTGTTCAGCCACGTCAGCCTCGGAACCTGGTGGCAAATGTAACGGCCAACGGGTAACCATTTTTTCAATACATATTTGAAAGAGGAGTTACAAATAATGACACATCTTCGGATTTCTTACTAGATCTCTGATTCGATGTAAAGCAAAAACAACTTGCTAGCTTCCCAAAGGCTGAGCAAAATCGCCCCATTCTTCAAAAAAGCTTAAAAGTTCACACCCGCGTGTTCCAGAAGTTTTGTGACTTCGTGAGTACCTCGACTTTCACAGACCCAGGTAGTTCACATGCATTAAATGTGTGGATAACAGTCAACCAGGTACAACGGTGTATTTTATGAGTACACTTTTAATTTTGTGTTTCATGAATTTCTGGCATCAGATAGAAAGCCAAAAAGCTAAATAAGTAGAATACGTGCAAGTCTATATAGTTCTAGTTCTAATATAATCTATTGACCTAAAATAGGGCTGGTTTCGTTTGTCCTACTACTACTGCAACTTACTATATAAGTCGCGCTATGTGTATGACGTACTTATTTAGGTTACCTCTTTCTCCCGTACAGATTGAAATAATATAAATGAAACCATTCCGTTGAAAACTACCGACATAGAAAACCACGGCGATGTTTGTTAAAATATTTTTATTAGTCCTTTCATAATGAACAAAGAGAGCATACATTTCATCAATCTTTCATCCGTACATACGGGTCCACACCAAAAGCTATGTATACGACTATATACCAGTTTACACTTCATACCAATATATGATGAATAATGACTATAATTTTCTCCTCGTGAATTTGTCATGTCACTTTAAAGATTCGTATTTTGTGTTTTTTGTTGGATGTCAACTTTCTCTAAGATTTGCTTAATATGACCTATCAAAAATTATTGCTACTTAAAATTTGACATTTTCAGTTTTATTTACAAATATATAATATCAAGTAATAATGAAAGATTCTACTTATGTATAAATATGATGGTAAGGGGACACAGGCTTGCGCGCCTGGTAATTTTTCAGGCCAAACTTAGCGCGTTTCAATTAATAATCCGTGCAACCATTATTGCATTCCAAGGAGTACATGACCGAAATTGGAAAACGTACAATTTACAAATTAACTAAAGGATCATTCCATGACAAAGCGGAGCAATATAATACGATATAACTAAAAATGTCAGAATTATTTCTTTCTTTTAGATTATAACAATTATGGACACGTCAAAATAAATAAAGGGTAGGTAAACAGTATTGAGTCAGGTAATTTTTCTCTTCCCAGTTCCATTTTGCAATGACCAAAGGCTGTTTCCTTTATAGTATATGGAACATCATTTCCAGTAACAGTGAATTGAACATGTCGACAGTTGTCTGAATATGCTGCTGACATTAAACGTGGTTGTGTGTACTAATACTACTCGTATCGTATACAGTAGAAATCTCACGTATTCACGTAAATGTAGATTAGTGTTGTATGTAATATTCATCATGGCGTATACACTGCATCTGTTTGAAAGCTCACGCACTAGTGTAATGACGGATCAATTTTTTAACAGCATAACCTGATTATTCAGTGTACATACATTGTGGGATCGAATGAGACCATTTGGCGGTTGGGAGACATTTAATGATTTTCTCTCCTAGCAGTTTGTACCCAGGAGTACATCCATACTCAACACTTTGACCAATTGGGTAATAAAATTTCACTTCAGATATTGTAGCTCCAATTGTGGTGCCAGGATAAGTACACGCTGGGATACCTATTTAAATTAATAGTAATTCACCATAATATTTTAAAGTTTAGTAATTCTCAATCCACCACTACTGATATGAAAATATTCGTTTTCGTAGAAGAAATACACGATTAGGGGTATACAGTATGGGTTGTTACACTTAACGATAAAATAATTATCATATTTACAAATAACTTACATTTTGTTATTGTTGAATGTCTAGACCACTTTCCATCATCCTGACAGGAAATCGTTTGTTGCCCTTCCATTAAATGTCCCGGGTGGCAATCAATAAGTGCATGATCACCAGCTTTGTATGGTGGGCTGCCCGTTACGTGTCCGTTTTTCGGTTCCGGTGGAGGTGGACATTCAACCTCTGGAACATAAATATATTAAATATGAAAGTTTTTTATGCTCAAAATATCTTATTTTATGAAAAGGAATAGGTAAAATAAACAAAGTTCTGTTTGACAAGAACAATATTATTTATTCCTGAACTTGTTAGAAAAACAATGAATAATATTAACAATTCATTTAAATTGTGTGTGGTAATATTTTACTACACAATGAATAAATTTAAAATGTTGAAAATTTCCAAATGCTTTTCGTTCCTCAAATATAGAATAAATGTGTGTACGTGTTTTTTAACCTTCAGCATATAGTTGTTGGATAACCTTGTATTGTATAGTTTTATGAGTATTTCGTTGTTTTACAAGCACAATATAAGCACCACAGGAGAGCTTAACAGGAAGGATTAATAAATTTCGTTTCAGAAGATTAGTAGGTGTATTTTTCTCGAGAGTTAGTTGGTGGATTTTTTCGCATAAAACGATTAAAATACCAGTTGAATGGATGGATTCCACTCCTCTTTAAAAACCGTATAACGTAAAACTTACGAGTCTTCAGAAATTAGTTAACCAAGATAAGAATTTGATATATTTGAATTTTAAGCCCTGAGACATTCTTGCCTGGAAGTTAAAAGTTAACAGTTTGAAATTCGGATTAGAATATAAACTTGACAGTAATTGTATCTAAGGTCGAAAATACCTGATTGACCCACACTAAGCATTTTTATTTCTGTCGCTGCAAAGTAATAATCATTTTTTTATCTCTCTGTATCTGAATAATGTTACTTAAGCTGGAATTCGTGTGTGTAATAATGTGCACATTAAATGATGAGCGCACCTTAACATTTTTTAAATAAACAAATTGATTACTGTCTCGCAGAACGCATGGGGAACAATGAATTCGTTCCTCGATTACTGGCACCAACACTACTGCCACCAGCATTATTTCCTTCATAATGTTCGCGAGAGTTTACCCCTCCACTACCTCCACGCTTTCTCGCAAATACGCGCCTATTAGTGTTCCAATTTCTGCCGCTGTTCGACATTGGCATCATCATGGACATCTTTGAATTACCCGACATTATGCCAACACGACCACGAACGTCACTCTGCATACCTTTACAAAGCGGCATGGCGTCCGACCATTGCCCATTTGCTAGGCACGTCGCAACGGGAGACCCTTCCACAGCAAAACCTTGAGGACACGTGTAGTTCACCTTTCCCCCAACAGACCGACTTTCAATTTTTATTGTTGGTGGGGCCGTTTCATTCTTTCTGAGGGTGCCGTTTCGAGTAACTTCTGTATACGCGAGAGGTGACATGGCAGGTACTGTCTGAATGTCCGGACATTCCACAACTAAATTCCAATTAAACAAATATTCCATTGTTTTAAAACAAGAATTACAAAACAAAATATTTTACAGAAATCGGTATCGCCTGTAAGATTGACTTGAGTATTAAAAAATAGGCTTAAATATAGGAACCTTCACAGCGTGGAAGTATTCCATTCCATGTACCAGATGCTTGACATTGGACTTCTTTATTACCCACCAATACATTGTTGTTCTTACAACCAAAGAAGACACGGGTTCCAGCTTTTGTCGAATCAGTAGAATAATTAAGGTCATCACGACCCTCCAATGACAATGGTGGACAGTCTACTTCTGCAAAATAAATTATGGGAATCCATGCAGTTTATTACAATGCATTTTACCTGGGTGTATATTAAAATAACGATTTTGTTGAACATATTTTTGGTGTTAATTGTGTATGTCACATATTACATATTGGTAAGAAGTTACTTTTCACGATTATTTTAATCTGGTGAGAATGTCTGGTTGGAGTTGAACAACTATAAATTCCTGAATCCATTTCTGTGGCATTATCAATCGTCAAACCGATATTCTAGCGTCGCATCTCTATGTTCAATTCCATCTGTCCATCCTTCTGCGTATCTACGATGCGTATTGGAAACTTCCCAAGACGGTCGCCCGAATTTTCGTAGATAAAGACATTCCATGTGAAGTGTCGTACCCGGGTAGACAACTAAATCTCCACCTACAGTTTGTGAGATTGAACCATTTCCAAAACGAAATAGAATCGTAGGGGACTTGTCCACTGCATAGTCGTGATACTGCGATAGACCCTCACATCTTGGGGCGAGTCCCATCCACTGTCCAGATACACACTTTCGCTTTCGACCCCATTTCAGCTGGAACTTTCCAATATCAACGCATCTGGATATCTGATAAAATCATAAGCATTTAGCATGATATGAAGTGTGTAAATTAAAACGGTTATTTATTCATAGAACTTAACTTTTAATAAATTATACTAAATAATAATATACTTAATAATAAATAAATAACTTATTATTAATTACTAGGACTGTCGAAAATGGAAATTCCAACTGATCTTCGACCAACTCTTGATCATTGTAAAAGGTAACAACATGCAGATCCACTTTCTTATATATACACGAGCTATTAATCAACTTCGTTACTTCGTGTGATTCTTGAATATCCTCCGATGTAATATTTCCCTCTGCAAATTAGTGAAAAAACGTTAATGAACAAAACAGACTACTTGACTTACTACTTACGACTAGTAAGACTACTTGACTAATTAAAGGTAATACACGATTGTTAGTAGATAAAAGAAAGATGTTAAGTTTGATTTGGCAAGCTGGCAAAATCACGTATAAATAAATTATTTACCACATGTCACATTATTGGGCTGTTTTATCCATTTTCCGTCATCACAAACAATCTTCCATCGGTTTTTTGTACGGGGTCTGACGATAACGCACCGATACATTACCTCAGTTCCATGTGGGAATCTATTCATTGGATAAATGTATGTAAATACTATTGCTTATAGAATTCTGAAAAGTAATTACAACAAATTATATATGAAATCATAAATTTATTTAAATACTTATGGTTTTTTTCGAAATCTAACGGGATCCCCTCATTGTATGTAATCGCCAACGTATCCATTGGTGGACTACCACAAGCTTTCTTAACGATGGACATGTAATTATCTTGAGATGTGTTCCTTTGCCCATAAAGCATGTTTGCAATGCACTTCGGAGTTGCTGGACTCCACTCACCGTGTTCACACTTGGTACTTCTAGAAGAGTCAGCCTTCCGAAAGTTTTCATTACAAGTATAATCCACCTGATAATGTAACATAAACGTTTCACCCTCTGGTATGTACAAGTTTAGAAAAGTAGACTTATAATAACATTTTAGTTATACGATAGTGAACGAACCTCTGTACCACTCTCGACAATCATTTCCGGCTTGTAGTTCATTAAGTAAATGCCACGTTCCAAAATTGGAAGTCGACAACCGGCTAAGCCGTCGAAAAGGAAGACAATAAAATAATATAAATGGAAAATTGCAATATGAAGTGCGGAGTATACCGTATTTGTAATTAATATAAAATACCCGGAACGCAATCTGGAGTATCTTCGACATTCCACTCTCCGTAATGACACTGTAGTCTGGTGGGACCTCGAACCATGTAGCCTTTCGAGCACCTTAATTCAACCCTGACACTGTGAGGTTTTAGTTCTTCAAAGAACAGGGGCTTACTTCCAACGTAAAAGGTGCCATGAATGATGTATGGTACCCTACATGGCACTGTAAGTTAAAATAAAGAAAGTTAACGAACAGTTAAAATAATATTTGAAAGTAGAAAGTTCATACAAGGTTTCTTAATTGCTTTAACTTACGAGCGCTACACTGTGGCAACTTCGGCTTCCACTTGCCCTTTTCACATACAACCGTTTCGTTGTTAATATTAACCCAGTAGCCTGGAGTGCAACTAATTTTAGCAATTGCACCAATTGAATACGTGTTGTTTTCATCTTCCCCGTTTTTGATTACTTCAACTTGCATAAATTCATCGTGATCCAAACTTGGACAAGCCATGGGAGCTGTGTAACAAAAGCACATTGATTAAAAAATAGCCCTGACATTCTGAAGAGTTCACAATAAAAAAGTGAGAAAGCGCGAGTGAAAGTACGGAAGTGAAAGTTAATGATAAAATGCTATGTAAAATACCAAAGCTTAAGTCGTCGTCTTCTCCAGGCCTTCTTCCTTTATTCCTATTAGGTCGCCTGCCAGTGCCACTTCCCCGATCGCCGCCCCCACCCCCACCGCCTTTCGTCCGGGCAAATGTTCCACCTCCTGTTTTAATAGCCCGTCTTTTCTTCCTGGTTGATCGAATCCAACGAAAAGCAGGACCATCAGATTCGGTGCATCTGGAAAACACGATTAATTTGACAAATTGCATCAGTATTAGTAATGAAACATTATTAACACAAAAATTATTGTTATTTTTTGTTTACTGTGGATTATCTGCTGCTGGAAGCCAAAGACCATTCCTACATGTTTTGCCCGGCGGGCCATGAGCAAGTGCAAAACCACGGTCACATTCAAAAATTATTTTCTGATTGTGACCAAATCTTTTCAGCTGATTCCTGTAGTCGTACAGACCAAATTTTCCGATTACCAGAACTCTGCCATTGTCAATCCTACCAGGAAATCCGCAGTAATCCTTATCTAAAAGGTTGACACCAATATATATCAATGTACTAACATATCATGCCCAAGCTTATTAAAAGATGAAAATTTTTCTACCTTCATCAACTTTATTGCAAGTTAGTCCACATGAACCATCGCAAGTGCATTTGTACCCTTTGCTCATGGAGCAGTCATCATCCTTGGTACAAGGTAAAGCGCAGGACTGAACACCCCATCCTTTTATCTCGGACACATTTTTGGAAGGACAGGCTGAAAGTAAGGAACTCTGTAATTTCCTGATCAGTTGTAGCAACAGTTCTTATTGAAAACTGGGTAGATGAAACAATGGCTCCTTGTTGTGTGTGCTGTTTGGGCTCATCTTCGCTGAAGGAATGACTACCAGAAAACGACTGTTTCCGCGCGTTAGATGCTAAAGGTATTGCTGCAAAATTCAATACAGTAAAATCAGCAATCCTACAGCCTTGTACTTAAAAAAGAAAAAAATATTACCAATCTTACATGCTATAGTTAAGACCGTTACGAGCAGTCGAGTAAACGTTGTCGATGATTGCATGTTCCAATGCTTACATTATTATCGACAGTGATCGACTTTTTCTAGCAATTTTTCTGTTCTTAATTATCGTCTCTGTTTTACACGATTGTTTACCTAACCGACGCAATAAACACCTTTCGTTCTCTTGTTATGGTGAGCACATGCAAATGTTACTACAAACCAAAGATCCCAAAAAATTATATGGATGAGACTGTAATACACACAACAGAGCTGTAAAAACGGATGTTCCCAGACGAAAGTGAAAACTGCGAATGAAAGGCAAGCATTCAAGCATCCAGCATCCTCACTAGCACAAATCAGAGTTTTACTGGTTTTGCTTCTAGCTTCTCACACTCACAGCATCTTTTGTACGCTATGCGCTAACAAATATAAGCTCGTACTATTCCTTCCTTTTAAGTCTCTCAAGAACAGAACTCATTTCAACACGGGACTGTATAAATACTTGGTAGTAGTGGATAAAAAAAGTAACATTCTGTTGCAGACATGAGATGATGGGAAGAGAGAAAGCACGAGAAAGCGAATGAAAGTGAGAGCAAATGTGTAGCCACTGTTCCAGGGTCCTGCGTGTAATACGTTCATAAAAAATCCGTACATACGTACGAAAACGTGCCTGTGTATATATACTTTTGCCGAACAAGCCAAAGGCACAATGGTAATACTCATCTCATCAATCTAATTCACTTCCTTTCTTACTTTTTATACTTTCTCCATCTTTGTATTCTTCTCTTTTATTGTGCGCCTCTCTTGTTCCCAAATTTCGTTTCTTTCTGCATGTGGGACCAAATGAGAATAGAAAGAGATAAAAAAGGGATGTAATATCTCACTTTTTTATTTAAAAAAATACTTGAACCACATCCGTGCCTATATCGGTAAGCAAAATTTGTTACTCTAAAACAAGAAATTCAAAAGCTAGCTTTTGAAGTTGTGAAATGCTGTAGTTTTATTTAGCTTCTTCTATTTAGCACAACGGTCTTACGTTACCCTTTTACTGAAAAGCTGTTTACTTACAATGTTCTACATCCGTTACTGAAAGTAATAACACTTCACAAGGGAACGCCATCGCCGAAAAAAATCTTTCTTTTGTGTGCCGTTTCTCTGAAGTAGAAGGCACTACTACGATGATGATCATCGTGAAAGATGCTGATGATGGCTCCCATTTTCGTTTTATCAGTGAAAGAATAGCGCAAAAAAGTATATACGTATCGATCTACGTACGATATAGAAAGAATGTGTACTTATAGTACTTATCGATATGAAACTGAGAATACAAAGGTAAACGTGGAACAGTTTTCTGGGTTGTACTAGATTGAAAAGTATGTAATAAAGTGGGTCTGTTAACTTTGAGTAATCATCTTAACTGACAGAATGAAACGACAGCACGAACACGTATCATTAGAAAGAATTCGTTTTTAGCTTGGAAAGAAGTGCAAAAATGTTTACCGTAAATGAGAAAATACAAACCACTTCTGAAGTACCANGTGCAAAAATGTTTACCTTAAATGAGAAAATACAAACCACTTCTGAAGTACCATAATTAAGAATGAAGGTGGCTCAAGTTATTAAGTTGATACCCTTTCTCTTCATTACGTGGTTCTACGTGGTATTTTTTCATTTTTGTAAAAACATTATTATGAGTCGACTAGACTTATATATGTACATGACTGTAAGTAAAAGAAAACAATGTAACTGGAGAACGTGTAACATGTACCTAATTACTAACAAGAAAGCGTCTCTGAAATACCGAACTATTACGGTGTAAATAGAAAATATTATGGTTTCTTACGTATAAAGAATTAATATAATTCACTTCCTGTCAAGTAAATGCAATTTATACATGTCAAATCGTGCAAGGTAAGATAATTGAGTTAATCTGACGTAAATATTCGGAATACGAAAAAATGTTACATGCATGTGCTGTGGTAAAGATTGTTTTGAGATCTGAAAAAATAGTTTGGAAATAGGTCTACAAATATTTTGTCACTTTGCTTTGTAAAAAGTACAAACTTATCAGAGAAAATTGATTTTTTAAACTTGCAAGATCGCCAACAATTTGTTTCGACTGTTCAAAGAACCTAAAGGAGAAAGTTGAACTTATACATGCAAATGTTTTGCTAACGGATATGTAGAACAAAGTTGCGAAGCTTTTCAATTCAAGTATAGAGTCAAGTCCTTGGTCTTTTTCAAGTACTTCCCCTTCAATATATTTTTTACTTTGGGTAGAACTGGTACGTTCATGTACAATATTACCACAATCCATTTCATTCATGTTTTGCTTTCACTACTTTCTCAGATTAGCCTTAATGAAACTTTGTCAAGTTCCTCTTGTGCAGAAGATGATAGATTTCCCTTGGATTTCTCAAACTTTCCCTAGCGAATAAAAAACTTTCGTTCAAATTTCTCATTTCTATGCAAATACTCCAAAACTTAAAAAACTTATTTTTAACTTAAACTTAAAACTTAAACTGATTTTACTAGTGGCTGTTCCGTTTTTCCAGTTAGTGATCAAATTTTCTCTTTAGTAGCTTACTTACACAGCACAATACCACTTATGAATGCTTCGCTTCACTCTTTTTCTCCTGACATTTGAATAAAAAATGCTTAATGCAATTTAAATTGATGCTGATGAATCGTTCCTTTTCACTTTCCATTGGGAACGTAACGAGTCAGTGTTGGAAAAAAATTAGTTACGCAGAGACTAGTGACTAGACTACAGTTGGTATGAAATTGCACTTGAATGGAAAATGGAACAGCGAAGAAAGAATGTAATTTTGACAGAATGTATCAACTTTGAATAGTAAGAAAGAACTTTAAGAGATACATTATGTATGTTTTCTTTGGTATGCTCTTCTGGTAAACATGCACGATCCGCTACGTACATGTCTGTGCACAAAAAAATCCATGAAAAGGGCTACAATACGCAAATTGTTGACTTGAAAAAGCACTTTTCAGTTCCTTCAGTGCCTTCAGGGAATACCTTCACATTTGCCCTTTAAGACAGGCAGGGAATTTTTCAATTTATTATCATGCCGTGAAATGCCTCGAAATTGACTACATGAACAAAACTGATAGCCATTGTCGGAAAAAGCAGGTATGGAGGAAACGCCAAAAATAGCAAAGCTGCCGCAGACTACTTACTAGAGAAAATGAAAATGTTATGCAAAAAGTAAGAAGCAACAAACTCCATTTTTTTGTTTTTTACTTGCAGAACTTGAAACGCTATATTTATTTATTCATTTACTACAGTAAAATATCAAACGGAATAACATTATCATTATATTACACATAATTTACATATATATGTACATGTATGGATGATTGTACATTTTTACAAATTACTTTCATTATTTTTTTACATCGATGGCGTCACGTGCAATAACATCTAAAATTCAACTAAGATACACTGTTAACTACCTTCTACCAACGATAAATACTATGGCCAAACGTTTCAGTTTTTCTCATTTATATTTATACGCACTCATTTTTCGGCATCGTACATATATAGAGCAAAATATAATTGCGTACTGACGTATTGATCTCCAAAACCATAATATATTACAGATATTTCCATATATATTCTGTTTTCTTTCTCAACAATAGCAACAGCATTGACTCATTGTCAGTAAATAGCGATATTATACACGTTTGGCGGACACGTAAAATGTATAACGTGTCTTGCATTTTTTTGCAACCGAAGCACCAGGGACAAGAACAATTATTTGTAAATTGCGTATTGAAAATCCGATTCAATTTAAGTGGAATTGACAACAATAAAAGTACAAGTATTAGTAATAGTTATTTTTTACGACACATAAAACTAAATTTTGATAATTCGTCATTAATCACGGCTAACATCGTATCACTAGTTATTTATATGTGCTAAGATAAGTATATATAGTATATATGTATAGCTATTTTCGGGAAAATCACAATTTCGCTTGATGAGTGATCGCTTAGTAATGCCAACACTAGTTATTCACAACTAGGTTCGATGACGAATTTAGATCGTTTTACACTCTGGTGCTCAAATATTGTTAAAGGTTGGATTAAAAATACTTTCCATACTGCTTCGAGAGTTAAGTAAAAGTACAAAAAAGGGAAAATTACAAGAAATTATTAGTACACGGCTGGTGAGACCTTTAGAGCTTATAGAGCTTTGGTTTAAAAAAATGTAACTTAAAATGTAACAAAATATTATGCCTTAGGCCCATTGGAATACTTAACAATAAAGTTGAACACGGGCAGATCATCAAAGGGTACTTTAAGTACTTTAAAACTTGAAAAATCAGTCCAGACTCCATACTCATACTAAGTATTCGTACGCATGTCACCTTTGACCGTAAGTAAATACATCTACAACAAAGTTTCATAAGAAAACTTTCTCCTCACCGAATATCGAATAACTTCAATAGCGAATAACTGAATAAAACTATTTTTTATAATTGTACAAACACTTTATTATTACACCACAGCTTACTAATAATGTTTAATATACTCACACTGTACGCTTTCATATTTCTGATAGATTTTAGAACAAGTAAAACCCACAAGAAATAGACAAAACAACCACAGACGAAAAACTTCTAGCAATCAAAACCAGCAATCCAGTATCCAGTCACCCTACTTAACAGTCAGAAAACGTTCTCCATTTTTGGTACATTATTTTTTTACTTCACCATTAATCATACCTTTCCCAGAACTAGTCGAGGGAAATAATTTGCCTAGTATACACTCACAATCTTGCCTCTTTTTCGTTACATATTTCTTGTCAGCTCGAAAGGTAGACAATGGGAAGAAAATTTAGTGTATTTTGATAACATTTGTCATCATCGTCATAAGTATTATTGACATTTTTAGCAATCAAGTATGCCTAGGAATTTAATACGAGATATCGTTTCAACTTGCGCCGTTAAACTAACCAGTTCATATTTTTTCCTTAAATATTAAACACGATTGATTTACTGATTATAATTAAGTGATAATTACTCTTTAATATATTGTAAAGCAAACTTTTAAACCGGGTTATTTTATTGTTTATATACTTTTGAATTTGTAACGGTACTAAACACTGTGTAAACACTTATTTTTTGTTATCGCGAAGAGTACTTTATGTCATGTACAAACTATACGAACATTTCGTAAACAGGCTCGGATCTTAAGAATGTTGAACTCTATGTGAAAAAAATAAACACACTAATAACTTACAATTTCTTCGACTAGACTGCATGTCATGATTTTTGTAAACGTGTCCCGTCGGTCTGATCGGTTTTGCTAAATGGCAAAGTCAACTACCACAATGCTTCGTTAGAAAGTAATTTAAAAACTTTGTCCGAATCGTATTTCTGGCTGATTTCATTTGGTAAAAATATTTCTTGTCTGTGTGTAAAGAATGTATTTTTAAATGCATGTCAATTTGGTAAAAAGTTGTTGGTACAAAATAAAAAGGACCATTTGTACGTGTCAGAAATAATTAAAGACTATTATATACTCATTAGTACAGCTGCGTATCACGTTCCGTGAGACGTGTTCATCATCTAAGTGTTTTAGGTACAGTTTTTTTTATCAGTGGTTATACTCTATTTTTGTCGAGAAACTGTTCAAGACTGATGAAAAATTTCAATTTACACAATTAGTTAAAACTACCAGTTTTATCCTGTCAAAATGCTGTATTATATACACATACACAAAATTCCGTATGAATTACCTCTGGCCGACAAAAAAGTACAAAAGTAAACAACAATTCCGTAATAATTTTTTGTTTAATACTCTGTTCGTCATTGGATGTAGTGTCCGTGCCCACTCTCTGCCGTTCTCATTAGTATACTGTATATAGATTTATAAACATTAAGAAAATGATTCTGTTCTGATTCAGGTGCAGTTTTAACAAGTTTCTCTTTCAAAAATCTTTAACACAGATGGTGATGGTTCCAGCTTTCTCAATTAAACAATTCGCAACATTTTTAAAAACACTACAACTAACTTGTTCTAATGTTGGGACAGGAGAGAGACAGAGGCAAGCGTTTCACGTAAATAAATTTCCTTGATAAAAGCTTTTACTTTCACTAACAAATTGTGATACATTGATTTTCGACGACAAAGGGAGAAAAGCATATCAACGGAATGAAATAAAATTTGATTTGCTGGCTACGAAACGGAAATTATAAAATGCAACAATAAATAAGTAAGAAGGGTCGTGCTGGTTGGTTATAAAAAGGAGATAAGTGTAATAACTGTATAATAAAATAGGTAAGCAGGAGACAAGAATGTTTGAATGAAATGAAATGAATGCTGCTCCAGCAAAAAATCAAGAATGCGCATGAAGGAATGATAAAAACGAAAAGGTACACAATTTGATTTTCGTTTGCTCACAAAGTTTACTACATTTAAAGATTTTATTTATCAGTGTATGATGATTAATCAATTTTAATGAGGAAACTACTACGTCTACGGCATAATATGTATATATATAACTCGGTACATGTATAGGGGGGTATACAGAATATGCACTAAATGTATACATATATACGCGGTATGCATGTTTTAACTTTAATAATAGTAACGTATAGGATCTATACATTTTTTTAATATTTATCATTTGACGAGACACGTTGAAAAACGGACTATATAGAAAACTTTTAAAAAACTACAAAATTATAGGGAATATGTATGTATTTAATATATAGATTTGATTTGTTTTGCTATATTTTACAGTTTAATGAATAAATCGTACGTACATAAAGATGTAAGAATAATAAACAGCTATATTATTATTATTAACTACACGTTTTTTTTCTCTCATCGAAAAATTGTTTCAGTATTTTTAGTAACACGAATTATTTTTTTTCTGCTTCCGTCCGTCCGTCCGAGAAATATAATATGTAATACATATAAATAGCGATGTCGTTTTTAATATTTTAGTTCGCTCGTTTTTTCTTGTTTTACGTATAATATAATAATTAACAGAATAGTTTTATATATTTGTCAACATGTATGTTGATTTTTAAAAAGATACCGTTAGATATATTATGGCAACAGCAACATGGTTTTTTAGCGGTTAAAAATACGGTTATTTTCCTGTTATCCTAGTTTGTAATAATTTCAAATTTTTATTTCGTGTCAAATGTTAAACTGTTATATTTTTAATCGATCGACTGCAAAACAACAACGCTTTTTCGTTTGTTCTTCGTCACGAGAATCTTGATCAGGTTTTTAATCAAACTGGAAATATAGAACTGATTATATATGATTTTTCAAGTTAATATTTTTCGACGCCCAATAAGTCTTGTTTTTGTTACTACTCCATTTTTTTGTGTAGTACGTACATTAATATAATGATTTCGTATTGGTTAACGAAAGCGAATTAAACAGGCAATTAGAGAGACACTACAGGATTTTACTACGTCTTAAAGCCATTTAAAAATGATTAACTTTTTACTATTTATACTTTACAACTAATACGCACCATTTGAAATCATCGCTCTGATTATAAAACAAAAACGCTTTCTACATAATAAACAAAATTATCGTGTTTTCGACTTTAGACTTGGAAAAAAGATCTTCATCCCAAAAACCTCTTTTCATAATATTAATAACCATAACATGTCGGCACACTTCCAACCCAACTCTTTGTTTCTGGTAGTAGTTGCACAGACGCACGTCCAACCGGTGTATCAATCATCATTTTAATATAATAATAATAATTACAAAATAACTACATTATTTACCAGTAGTTTTTTACGTACGTAATACACAACATTGTAGAAACTGTAAAAATTCTCACTTTCTTCTATTATGTTGTTGTTCATTGAAAAATATACTATAGATATACATAAGCACCAGTAAATTGCAATTTGTTGTTTGAAATATGTCATCCCCAAAAAGTAGTGTACAGAACTACAATACAATTTAGAATTACTCCTGACCGTATTATTTATAACGTCCTTCCTTTTCCTAAGAAAAGAGCATAGAATAAAATGAAACTTGTATGTAGTACAACGAAATTTTACTTAAAATTTTCTTTTCTGTTAAAGTGTTCGCTATTTTATTACATGCAACTGCAAAAGTGTTCGACACAAAGGTATATTGTAGATATTGATTGGTATATAGCACAGCTTATATACATAATGATGATGATAATTTTCTCTCTCTTCTTTCTCGCTTCTTTCAATTTTTTACACGAAAACAAATATAACAAATTTATTGGCAAACAATCCGTATTATTTTAAAACTTATACATGTCTGAATATTTTATATTCTTTTATATATGTTTAATATTAAAGTAAAAATGATTTGTTTCATTGTTGTTATAAAAAGGAAATAACAAAATAATGGACTAATTATTTGCGATTCTCTCTGCTATTAGAATATAACGCGACACGTTGCACACGTTTAGAATACATTATTATTTATCATGTTTGTTTTTAGCTCTTCTGTTTCCCTCCCTTTATACATATTCTGCGTATTTTTAAAACGGTATAATTAACAAATGATTGCATTACGTCTAAATTAAAAAATCACTACAAAAATGAGCTGAGTGTACTCAGTGTACAAAGAATACAATGATTATTATGAATAAATTGTAAAATACAGTTTTGTTTTATGCAGTAGTCAGTAATAGTATTAAATACAGTAATAATTATAATAACGATAACTTGAGAATAATAACAGCAAATCAATTTGTTACAGTTGATAGGTCTCTCTAGTCTATAAACAAACCATTTCACGCAGTCCGTTCTATTCTGTCTGTCGGTGTACATTTTTTTGCGTCCACTTACTTTCTCTTTGTCGTTCAGACAAGATTTCTCCCCCGTAAACAAAACAACGTTATTTAATAACGACAACAACGACTACACTTTCCCTTTTTTATAGAGACCTTTTATAATAACAATTTTTCACACATTTTTGGATGGCATTTGTATTAATTTTTCTTTTTTATGTACAATGTACCAAAATATGGTTGACTTGTCAGTACAAAAATGTGTACATTTGTAAAAGCTACAACATTCACAGCTTGTCACACACACACTCTCCGTTTTACATGTTTGCGCATACCCCATAAATATAGTAACGACATATTGTTCAGTATTGTTGTGGATGTTCTGAGATATTATTAAACCTTATAAAACGTCTCTACTCACAATAGTATTTGCAATAATTTATAAGATAATGTGTACTTATTAATCCAGTCATTTACTTGGTACCTGCAAACTTCCCTCGATGACATATCATGTCAACGGGGTATATATTTCACATACAGTGTAGCAACAGCAAGAAGACATTTTTATCGAAATCCAATGAACGATAGATCATGGATCTTCAACAAGTTTTTACTTTTTACGAATTCTCTTTTATAGCCTGATGTTTCCACTCTACGTAGGTATATGTTTTGATAGAAAAATTTATTTAGTTTTTCTTTTTAGTGCACATTTACCATAAGTCTACTCTATGGTGCTATCTCGTTTTGATTTATGTTTCAATGATATAAGATCACCCTTTTCATTTTTATATGTTTCAAAAGTATACCTACTAAAAAGTCTTGCTTGCATTTTTAGTTCTTTTTTTTCAAACAATGGGGTTCTGTTCCGTTCCTTACAAAAAGTTTCTATAAAATTGGGCAGTATAGCTTTGTTTGTGAAGATATTTTGAAGAGTTTATTGTTATGTAATGTCTTCGGCGGACTTTTTCTCCTGTTTTTGTTTTTCTTTCTTTCGGTTCTAGCAAATATAAAAATGTAACCAGCACAGTTCCTTGCCATAATAGTACTTATGTATGTATAAAATATAAACAAACTGCAAAAACGTATAAAAACTATACTGAATGATCGATAGTAGATCAACATCATCATCATTATAGTAGACAGTTGTGGTTAGTGCATCTGTATCATTCTTTAAAGGTTTTATCTTTGTAAATACGTATGTCATCGTCGTCGTTTGATTTGGTAGGTTTTTAGGTTACTTGAATTTTTTTTTTCAAATGTGTTAAGAATTTAAAAGAGCTGCAGTACGAATCAAAGCGTTACTGGTACAGTGAATACAAAGGAATCAATACAGAAAACCAAAAACGGTCTTTAAATTAATATTATAAAACATACTTACTACCTATACATTTTCATTACATATCTCTGATTTTATCAGCAAATTTAGTAAAACGTAATCTTTCCTTTAACCTTTAAGGCCCGAAATTTTATAGGCTTTTGATTTTTTTACTCTCTTGTTGATTTTTATCAAGTATGGCCGTTGTTGCATGCAGCGATTATTATTATTATTATTTTCTAATTTTGGAAATAACAGGTTATCATTAAAGTAGTAACAGTTAGTTGTTAAATAACTCTAATAGTATATTTATATAGAAGCATAATTTGAAGTATAGTCTTATGTACCAAATTAAACTCAATACTCTACTATTCACTATTGATCTGCGTACGGGTATATAGCATGATTCTCTGTTCCTTCCGCAGTAATCTTTGAATTCTAGTGGTGTTCTTAAAACCCTCTATACAACATCTGTATATAGTTATTATGCTTCTTTAGAGTATACCGACTTAACAGAGATTTAGTAGAGAACAACAATTTTTAAAACATTTATCTATCTGGTTAGTAGTATTATTTAACATAGTAATAATTTCTGTATTATGTATCATTGAAAATAAATTTTTATCAGCAGAGAACGAATATGTTTTTGTCGTGTGGAACTTGAAGTTTTTTTGTTCTTGTATTTCTATACGAAACTACTACGATTTTCGATTCGAGAGACAGGAAATTTCTTGATCATTATTACATTATCCGAGAAAGTATGAACGTATGAATATAACAATATAGAGCGAGAGGAATCTGCTTCCGTGTCGTTTACGTTTTCCGAGGAATTCGATCAAATATAAATTTCTTTCAGTATTCAGTATATTGTATCGACATACAGTTATTCTGGTTTTTGCTGTTTAGATATATTAATGATAGCATTTTTATAGTATATAGTGTTGATAATAATAATATATGACTGGTTCATAACGATGCATGATACAGAATATTAGGTGTGGTACGTACGTAAATAGTTAAGAATTTTTTCGCATTACAACAATATACATACCTGTGTAAATATACGGAGTCATATAGGTAAGTATGTATAGCGATATTTTCCGTGCTTTGAAAAAGTAAAAGTCTAATTTCATAACAGACAACAGCGGTAAATACAGGTGATTAGTACAATAAGTTGATAGGACATTATAATTATTACAGAACATTATTATATAGCATACCATAGATTAAATTTAATGTAGGTTAATACAAATATTAAACAATCAAGTTGTTGAATTTCTTCGTTTTTGTAATTAATTATTATGTTGGTGGTGTGGTGGCTTTCCTGTTTTACAAAACCCTTTACAACAATATCAGTATATATTTTTTTGGAGAGGAACGACTAGAAATTTCTACTTTTGAATGATAGTAGTGTGTGAATCTTCAACGAAGTTGTTGTAGGTACATTGTAGTGGTGTTTTCTGTATTAACTTTATAGTATTTGATAGAAGTAGTAGATAGTAGTATATATTTTTCCTTATATCTCTGTGCTCATTGTCAATGTCAACATCTTTTAAATTCATATACAATGTTGGTGTAGGCTACTCGGTAATCCAATTTTAAATTTGTTTTTGGAGACAGGTAATTCTTGGTAAATTAAAAGGCGATATACCGAATATTATTTCAATTCTACTGAATTCATTTTGCATGAATCATTTTCTGCTACGAGAGCGCACGTTTTTTTCGGGACAATAACTATTTAAAAACTAGTTTTTGCTTGTAATGTAAACGTGTAGTTAGTTAGTGAATAGAGGTATACAGTCTAAAAAGCATCATCGAAAAGGTCACAAAAAATAAGTATTGTTCTGCTTTTCTTTTCATTGATTTCATTTTACTACTTTAATTAAGAATAACGGTAATCATAATTAATAACAGTAACAAACTGAGAAAATATATAATATAATATGTGTACGTATAAATCATTAATAATAGCCAATCATAAATCATGGTAAAATAATACTAAACAAAATGATAACAATAATAATAATAAAGTAACATTACTAAAAACCATTACTATTCAAATAATAATATTTTATTGAAGCAACAAACGAACGAAAAAGCCAACGATTAAAAGTATGTATGTATTAATAATAATTAGATATAAAAATATCTGTGAAAAACTTGAGAACAAAAAACAAAGATCCAGGGAACAGAGATGCACAATAATTAATTAATTAATGATAATAATAATATTTGGTATATTTTTGTTTGGTTGCAATGATTATATACGTGTATTCAATGTTGGACAATATTTGGACAGCGATGAATATCATCTCCCTATCTAAATTTAAGTTTACAAAGATACTTTTAAAAAAACCGAAATTAGTCACATTGAATACGAGAATAGTTATTACTTGGAGTAGAATAGTTTGATTGTATATTTTGCATGATGACTTGTTGATATCTAAATTTTTTACTACTACGACATAGCGCGTTCCATAGATGTTTATCAATACACAGTAATGATTATAATGGCATTTATAATCTTAACGACAATTTCCTAAATTTATATAGCAAAAATGTAAGTAAATATAATATATGTGTTTTCTACATGTATATAAAGTTGACTACTACACACGGTATGTCTCTTTCTTTTCCATTTCAGCAGTTTTAATAATAATAATAACAAGAATAGCAATTAATTATTATTAATAATAATAATAATGATAATTATACCACATATCTGTTTCTACTCAGGTTACCGATTTTCACTGTGATTCCATTTAAACTTTCAAGACTTGTTTGGTTGTTGTTTATTATATAAGCACATTACGTATTTTTTTTTACTTGTATGTAGGTATGTTAGGAGGTCAGAATAAGAGACGATAGTGACATCGAACAATGCAAGATGTTCTGTTTCGTTTTACGATTAGTTAGCGACAAGGAGATGTTGATACTGCCCTTGGTAAGGGACAGCATTAAGTCCAAGACTGAGACCTTCAAGAAGCTGCTTGTTTGTATCAAATCCTTGAGAACCAGTAGCAAAACCTTGCGCTCCGTGATGAGCTGTCGTGCCAAGATTCGCCATTGCCGCTGCAGCGGCTGCAGCAGCATTGGTAGCATTGTTGTTTCCAATTCCTCCTCCCAGAGCATTGTTAGCACCGCCATTAGCACCAGCATTTCCACCATGACCATTTCCGGCCCAGATAGTGTCGAAGGGAGCGTACTTATCCACAACGTGCCCTCCGTGATATCCTCCGAAAGGACCAAATTCTTGAGGAGACAGTGACCTCGGTCGTGGCATGCCTCCAGCACCAGCACCCATGAATGGCTGTCCCGCGACCACTGCGGCTGCCGCGGCAGCAACTTGCTGTTGTTGTTGTTGTTGCTGCTGCTGTTGTTTTTGTTGTTGCTGCTGCTGTTGCTGGAGAGCCCGTTGTTTAATGTAGTTTGAGAACTCCGTGGGGGACATGCGGTGAGTTCGCTTTGCGTTTGTTTTCAGTTTGGTTGAGCCAAACTTTGTCTGTGCAAACGCAGCCGTCGTCATAAGCTGAGTGTGACCTCCATTACCCAGAGATGGTGGGAAAAAGCCAGGTGGCGATTGGCCACTACCCACTACCGCTGGTGCAGCCACTGGGGCAACAGGGCCCATTGTACCAACACTTGTAACAGGTACTCCTATTTGTAATGAATTTGACAGTTAGCAACATCTCTGATTTCTTTATACCTGTTGTAAGGTTACAGAAATGCATTGTTGCCAATTACCGAATGGAGATCCATCAGGGCTGCTCCCAACAGCTCCCCCGCGGCTACCATAGGGGCTTACGCTTTTCCTTGAAGCCTCAATAGGCTGGAAGATTTGCGCTTCAGGATTGAACGTCTTGGTCACTTCCCGATCGGCATTGGCCTCCTCTTGTGAGTCACCATTCTGTGACCAGAGAACCTTCATTTGACCTTTCTCGCCAATACGGTAGGACACCTATATTTACCGTAAAGTAGGTATGTATTTAGCAAATTTAAATAAAGTTTTATCCTTTCTGGTACCCTCTTATTTTACTAAACCTTTACCTTCTAAACTTCACATCCACATTGTTAATCCCTAATCCATTTACGAATAACTTATGCATATAATATTCAGTACTACAATAATTATTATTATGTGCTGTCAAAAAAATACGCTACTTGAATCTCCAAGTGCATCTCTGCTACAGTTTAATGCTTTTCCTCTCAATTTTCACAAGAAAAGATATCTGTCTTTCGTCAAGAAAATGCGACTCCTTTGATTCGCTTCCGTCACGTATGGGGAAAATCGATGCGTTGAGTATGTAATAGTACCAATGCGTGATCACAGCCGTCGTGAGAAATTTCAAATACTCTTGGTTCCAGGTTGACGCTCCTGCGATGATTGCTTAATCAGTCGTTGCGCAACCACTCATGTGTCGTTCACTTCACAGCAATTATAGCTTTTCCACCGGTGAAGTCACGCTGAAGGAATTTAAATTCTTTCACCACAAGGATAGGATGTTGCTGTAAATCTAGTTTGACTTTTCCCTTGGCTCACCTTAGCTTCAAACTGAGGAAAATTGGCTTCTTCCTGAAAATGAGAAAGAACGCAATCAGACTTTATCGTTTTATTGAACATTAGTCATGTTCGGCTTTGACTAGGCTGTTCTCTGGTATAATAAATACGTACAAAAATAATTTGGAACTTACAATGAACGTATTTCTGTGCATAGTGCAATACATCTACGTAACTAACTTGCCTATAAATCTAACAGTAGTAGCTAACACCGTTGGCTTTAATAATGTTACCATTATAGAAAAACAATTACAAATCCCAATTATTGTCCGCTTTCTTTATATACTTGTTCCAATACCAGGAATATGATTTATATGTAATTATATGCTTTGTATGTGTATAAGAATATATTCGTCATCATGATAGACACACCGCCTGTTTATATACATATCAACCTGTGAAAACAGTATGGTCTTCATTTTATTTTTTCCTCAACCTTCCATGCAACGCTATATCGTATGATGTTGTGTTCCTGTTGCTGTCATTCTGCTGCCGTGATTTATCGGAGCAATTAACCTGATGCAGACAAAAAATTACGAACAATGATATACAACAGCAGCTATAACCATGTTTATTACGGAATTTATCCGCTCTGTTATAAATTATCATCCTGTGTGTCATAGCATTGTCCCGTTCGGTTTTGTCTAGAACGGTTGCTTGTTTTTATACCAAACCTTCTACCTTCTCCTTCGCTGTGCATGCTGTTGTTTTTTATTATTGCCATAATATACTGGTCGATATCTGCAGTTGTGGTAGTGTTTCTCGCATAAAAATCCTGTGATGATACCACCACAAGCGACATACAAAACTCTACCGAATACCGAAAATGGATGCTTGACTTATTGCTACAGAATTACTAAAAAGCTGCATATAATCTGCTTATTTTAGTTATATCCAGCCAGACTCGTTTAAACGTTGAATCATTGTCATTTTTTCAAGCATGCACCTGTTTTTCCGTCATTTCCCTTAGAAAATATAAAAAAATGTAGGCATGCATGTTTAATCGGAATAATAAAAATTTACTGGTTTACAAGATGTTTATAATTTGATCCTTACGAAACCCAATTACGTCAGTAATGCTGCTTGAGAATGGATGCATTTTTGAGAGAGAAAAACAATCTTAAAAATACTTCGTTGAACGCGGATGGATAATAAATGTGTTGAAAATTGGTGGTACTTGCGTTGAAACACTGTATAACGCCGATTTCGCAACGCACATATGTGTGCACGTTTTGCAACCAAACCTTCGTCAAAACCAAATTTAATTTTCCCAAAGATTTTCTTTTTGGCGTTACTTTATTTTTACTCTTCCATTTTTATTTTTGCGTTGGTTGGCAGAAATAATAACTTTGTTGAAAGCAGTTGTGTAGTAGTAATACAAGCAGCAGTGCACAAAGTTTCGTATTTTTGTGAACTGTTGTAGCTGCTACAACGAAAGCAACGTAAAGAAACATTTCTGTTTTTCCTGCCTGCACACTAGTGGCAGGGGAAAATGCAATAACGTAAAATTTAAAGTTTGTAAATATATCCGTTTCATGGCCGCTTGCCAGCATGACGAAAAACGAGGATGGAACTAGGATACATAGAAAGAAAAACAGATAGGGAAAGAAAGATCAACCAAAAACGGAAACTGCACTTGTTTCTGCGACACATGTGTGTATGTCGTAGTGCAAAACCACATTTATCAACGACGACACAGCAGCTTGTTTATAGTTTGCAAAAGATCATTTTATTGGCGGATCATTACAAACAAGATTTGAAGAAGGAACAGCAACGTAGGCCTGGGAGAGACGTGAGCCGTATTTAAAAAAA
>JAHZNB010006475.1:0-15257 GCA_027744295.1 Callyntrura guangdongensis
CCACGCAAAACGACTTGTGGAAGTTTCGTAATAAAAGCTCTAATGGGCACACTCACAAATGTAAACGTAATGTAATACACAATATATCACACCATAATATAAAAAGTAAAAACGCTTTAATCAAATCTCGATATAGGAGACACGCAACAGAAAGTCATAAATATCACTGCTGCTACTGTTGTCCGTATACACAATAATATTGTAAATTTAATGCATCTTTCGCTTGGAAATATCCGTAATAATAAATAATGCGTTTATCAAGAAATTAAAATTAGTCTTTTATTCACAAATCAACAGAACTAATTTGTCTCTTATGAGTATGTCTTTTACATTGAACTTTGATTGTAAATTACAATATGATTATGACTATATGGCGATTCGATATTGTGGAGCACACAGTGAAATCCAAGATGTTCTTGTAAAATGCGTGAATATTGTGTAGGATCAGTGTAGGATAGCGTTGTATTGGTATTGTACAGGAGGGAATGAGGAATAGTGTGTGATCCCACTGAATGAGACCGACTGACTGAGACGCATCATGGCTTCACAATATTTTAGACCCAGACCAAAATACACACAAGGATTGCAGACAGAAGCGCAATGAAAAACTAGCGAGACTCATTCTATCAAGATCAACAATAGGCATCCTGTAACCGTAACCGTAAGCTGTTTTTGTCGCTGTCTGCCTGACTGCTGCGCGTAGGTATTTTCTTGTTGTGTTAAAATGTCTCTTCCACGCTTTCGCTGTATACTGTGTGTATGAATCTATATTTGATATTGTATTGACCAAAATATTATACTATGTCTCATGTGGAAATTATGAAGAAGAAAAAAAAAACGGTTACCAATCAAGATACAAGAAAATAACCTGCCTTGGCGTAATAAAATGTTGTATACGGTAGGCTATATGGTGTATTGTTTCTTTCCACGTATTCCGTATTCCCACCATCTGCAAATCTCTTGCGTAGTATCCCGTCCCATTTGCTTGCTTGCAACTTGAAATACATTTACTCATTCATGAAACAGTCACTTTTTCTTACCTGTATGGTGTGCCTATGTAAAGGTTTCTCTTCACAGTAAATAAATTTTGTCTGACTTCATGGTATATAGAATTGACATGAAAAATAGAGAAAAAATATTGAAAACATGTATGCAAAATTGATCATAAGCATAGCATTCACAATGCTGTGTAACTGCACGAAAGTTTAAGCTCCACACAGACATTCACGAATTCATCACAACACAAAACGCATTCCTACACTTGTGTTTTGAATAAAGAAAAATAATCAAAGCAAAAGAGCAACAACAGCAGCAGCACAATCATATCATCACAAGATACGTTTTGTAAGTGGCAGAACGAAAGGACAGACGAAGAGCTCAACAGCAGATGAAGATATACGAGACCTCAATCACGTTTGATTTGAATTTAAAATACAAAATGGTTGCAAAATTCTTGCTCTCTTTGATCTTGTTAAATGTGTTGTTGTAGTTAAGTGTTTGAAAATAAAACTATCAAATAAGCAGAGGAGTAAACCAAGTGTAGTTTGTATCGCGTTGTACTTTTTAAAATCGTCCTTAATGACGGGCGACGATCTGTTCTCTGTTGTCTCCTCAGCTTGTTTTCGTCGAGGGCGACATAAGCCAGTGTATCCCATAATTTAGTAGATTTCTATCGTCGTCATAAAAAGCTGCTGTTGCGACAACCTGTGCTTAAACAGACCGACAGATTTTCATCACAAGACAAGGGCATGGAATTCCTTATGCTTCTCAATTTCGGAGGGGTGTGATGTTTTGACGTTTTTAGACAACTTAATAAAATTGGGAGCTGAAAATTTTATGGCGAAAGAGAAAGCTTTACATCGTCGGGATATCAATAGTTCTGTGAATATTTGGATGTATGTGTAATCCAAGGGGGTGTATGATGATAATTATGAGCCCAGTGTTTACATCGCACAACAATAATAAGCACAACCAGCATCAGACTTACGGCTGAATATTTACTTTTATCATAAATCGTATTTGTGATTAGTTTACGTATACAATTTTACGTTATGCCATCATTAAAACGGAAAAAGATGTGCGTAGCTACCTACGGGCAATGTGTGTTGAGTGGAAATTTGTAAATGCTATTTGGGATTTAGTAAAGCATTATTTTCGTATTTTTGGACGTTGAATTTAAAATTGTTCAGCCTACATTGTTCAATTGAATGGAAAACTAAAGTGAAATATCGTCGTTCTTCAAGTTTAAAAATTTAATTGATTGCATTACTCTGTTGCCTCCATTGATATCAGTAGTCATCTAACTCTAACTTGGAGGTGGCAAGCGTTCACGTGAAGTGATAGGGTTTCTTTAAGCTGGAAAAATCTCGGTTGTCTTTTATATTGTCAATCGTTGGAAGTAGAAAAAATAATGCTGAAAGACGGGCGTTGACATTTTATATGTAAAACCAAAGGAGAGAGTGGAAAGTCAATTAAATACAATACGTGCATTGCGCGGCTGTGTTGTGTAAATTTACGTAAACAATCCAGCAGCACACTGGAAATACAGCTGCAAAATGTCACATTCTGTTCTGTGTACATTATAGTCAATAGTGGGTTTAGTGGCTAGTTTACAAAGGACTTTATTTTTCAAAAACTAAAAAAATCTATTGGAAATATATTGACAGCACGATAGTTGATAGGGTTTTGATCCGACGATGAGTGGGAGGTCGAGTTCGGTAAGGCTGCGGTCAGCCTTGGGGAAGATTGATCAGGCAGAAAACACTTCCCTGTACAGTTCTTCGGGTGTAACATTGACATCAGAGAAATCATCCCGGTCCAGCAGAAGAACAAATGGTCATAGTTTGCTGAATGGAGGTTACAACAATGGAAATGGGAGCTCAACATCGACAAGATCGCAATCTAGGACAAGAGGAAACAGTTCTGGTAGCGGAGTGTCTACCATGGAAGTTGACGGTGACGAAAATATGACAGGCGCAGTTACAGTAGTAACTGGTTCGCCTACTTCCGTTAATAATAGTGTTAGTGATAGTAAAACGAATAATGGTGGTGGTAATTGTGGTAGCAATAGTACTGGTAAAGGTGTTTGTGGTGCCGGTAACAATAATAACGGTAGTAGTACAAACAATAGTGTAAGCAATAATGAAACTACAAAATCAGCCAATTGTAGCACTGCAGGAGCGGATTCCAATGAAATGGAAGTCGACGACTCTTCCTCAAATTCTTCCAGCTCGGATTCCAGTGATTCTTCTGATTCCGAAGACAGTTCAGGTAGAAAGAAACAAATGAGTGTTAAAAAACTTTGATGTGCTAACTGGTTTCACTATTTAACTGCAGAACATGTTTGGTATCACTTGACTTTGAGCATTTAAATTTTCTAAATTTTATAGAAATGGATGAACAAATTTCTGAAACGAGGAGACAAGAATTTCAATCAAATATGAGCGATATGGAAAGACAATTTACATATCTTCGTGAGCTGTAAGTTTATTGTTCAGAGTAATAATTTAAAGTTTTGAAACATTTACATTTGCATTTTTCATGTATTTACATTTAACTGATTTTATTAGGTTGTACCATGAACGAATGACACAGATAACATCAAAGCTAGAGGAGGTTCGTTCAGGGAAGGCCAAAGAATATCTGGGTCCCTTGGCACAGTTACAAGAGAATATGAGAATCCGAATGGAAGTAACAGCTAACCTACGTCAGTTTCGTTTAGTTAATGTACAACATAAGTTTGATGCAGAAGAATTGGCTGTCAGACAAAACTATGAGGTAACTGTTGTATATGCACACTTGAGAGCACGTCGTTTTGAAAAGTAGCGCTAAATTTGTATTACCTTAATTTTCAGAGCGGAAAACAACTTATATGCGACTCAATAAAATCAGATCTGGAAGAAAAGATTAGACGATTAGAAGAAGATAGAAATAACGACTTTACATCTGAACTTTGGTTGGAGACTGCTTTAAAACGGAAGAATAAGAAATCGATAGACCTATTTGGAGATAAGAAGAAAAAGCCAGTGACTGTGTCCGGACCGTATTTAGTTTATATGCTCAATGATGTTGATATTGTGGAAGATTGGACGGTAATTAAGAAAGCATTAGCAGCTCCAAAACGTAAACACGTGGAAATGGTGTACTGACCATAAGAAGTGTTGGTTATTACAAGTTTTCAATTCACCAAAAGACAGTTTTTACTCTTTCTTGGTAGATCTTGTGCGTCCGTTTGAACTCTAATTAACGCGTTGCAATACCAAAACCTTGACTGGTGTTCATTGTGTTTCTTGGAACTCAACGAAAAGAATATATTATTATTGTGTACTTGTACTTGAACTTGGTATGGTTGTTATCTGTGAATTGTAATTGACCTCGATAGCTTATATATATGTCCTATAGCAGAAATCAAATTATCGTTTAAAGTGAGTTTTACAAGACAAATGGAATAATCGTTTTTGATTTCTTTTTCTTACAATTCTTCATACTCAAAATTTAACAAATAAAACGCGAATTTAATAGAGTGCTTCGTGTATTCTTTAAATAAGTTATTTCATTGCATGCAAAATATAATAGTCAATTTTAATCTGTGGAACTTAAACGTGCTTTTTCTTTTGTCCTTTCAAACAATGTTAAAATTATTAACGGACTAATATTAAATACTTTATGTTCAGGGAATTTAAATCTTATAATTAAAAACATTCTCGTGCATAAATGTATTATGTATGAAGAATTTGTTATGTTGTGTCTTATTCTAAGTTTGTAAAATTTTGATGGCTTTGATACAGGCTCTGTGACGATCTCTTAACTTGGTTAAATATTACAGACGTAATGTATTTGAGCGATTATCTAACCCAAAACTCTTCCAGTCAATAAAACCCTTAAGTCGATTTTATATGTACCTAGTATCTACTTGTACTTGAGTTGATATTTTCGTGTAATTTGTTGTGGGACCAAGTACATCGAACTTTTTAAAGAACACGTACTGATTGCTTGACGTTAACGTTTCAAATTATTACCAGTATCTCATATACCACTTGATTATACTTTGTACATTCCATTTTCCATAATATGATGTGTCAATTCCAAGTGAAATTCAGTCGTTTTTTAATTTGTTGTATCCAATTCTCCCATTTGTATACTAAAATATTGCAGGTTAGGTTTATGTATTTTACCGTTCCATAGGATATGTGTTTTGTTTTTTACCCAAAATTTTGAAGGTTTAACAGCACAGCTTGGCCTGAAATAGGAAATTTTGTATACTTAAAGTGAAAATCAAGGACTAGCTCTGCACAAGCGAATACTTTTGTCATAAAAACAGTACATTAAAGTAATATACGATTATTAATGAAAATTAATTCAAATTAATTATTTTTTTAATAATCGTATATTACTTTAAAATTATTTACCAACAAAATTTAGTATATCATAATTATAGAATAACAAATTATTTATATTGGACTTGCTATGCTGCTATCAGTTAATCAGTACTTTCCATCTATTTTTATACCAATGTACATACCTAGGAAGGTACAATCTGTGCTTTCTTCAATCTGACACATTTCTATGTGCACAAACACAATCATAAATCTAAGATTACTTCTTCCGCTAGATATTTCAAGACGTCGCGGCAAACTTACGTCACTTCATTGCTTTCGAAAAATTTAGTGTGCATTGCAGCATGCCTTCTGTGTGAGCTGTTATGTGCTTCTGCCATTTTATAATATGTGTAGATCTATCTAGTACCAAAGAAGCAGCTCTATTGCACTATCAATATTTTCTCGTTTTCATAAAATGTTTTCATTGAACAAATACATACACACTAACTAGCCAATGACCACGTTTATCCAACTCCTACCTATCGTATCGTTTCACGTACAGTGCCAAAGTATCACTACTTTCATGGGCACAGTTGTCGCTTGGCTAAGTATTTTGCCAATATTTTTATTCGAAAAAGTGATAATAGGGCTACCTCAAAACTGCGGATGATAGATTTGATTTATCTTCATTGTCATGTCGTAACTCTGATGTCCTTATTATTTATACCATCACTCCGTCACCTCGTCACTAATTTGTTCAACCCCAATTAGATGTCTCATGTTACAAAGCTTGTGTTTTAAAGATAAAGCCAAAGCTAGCCAACACTGAAAACGATTTTTTTATTTCAAAAATGTATATTTAGATCTTTCCACTTCATCTAGACCTATACCGCAACACCTCGAGCATTCATTATTAGATACACTGCGTATACAACAGCACACATAATATGAAACGACAACAAACTTTTCTTATAGACGACGACGACAGCAACGAGGAATAGGTTTGAAATGAAGTAAACGCTTTCAAAAGTAGGACGCGTTCAATGATATATGTGTAAATATCTACGTGCTTAATAGAACTCCTCACCTTTTAAACCGTATCGTAGTAGTTTGTCTCATTAACGCTATTTCTGTCTTATCAAGGACAGAAGAAAGTATTATTATTATACATGCATGCCTACCAAACATTGTGTTTTGTGTTGTGTTGTATATTGTATACACTTGTGCACACACTTTTGAAAGTAAAAGAAGCTCAGCCAGCAGTCGACTTTCAGCTGAGTATTTCAGACAATATTCCTGTCAATGCTCGTTAAAAATTAGCGTCTATCTACCCCTATAAAAATGTTGCTCAAGAGAAAAGCAGAAAGGAAAACCCTGCTGTTCTATGAGTCTATCTAGTTTTAGGTTAATATTTATAGAGACGTGAGAAAGTAATTTATAATACCATTCATCATCCCAAACGAGAAATGATAAAAAATATGCCTAAATGTAATTTGAGAGACTGTAAATACAAGGGGGCTACTTGAGACGTGTGCACACTTGCTCTGAAAACAAGCCTGCAATTGCAATACATAACAGAAAAGTTATGGTTGGTATTTCCTGCACGCTACTGCATACCAAACGAGGCTAATACTGTTGTTGTCTCAGCGTCAAAAGTCGATAGTCGATACTATTAAATAAAAAATACCGCATGTAATACATAGAGCAACGTAGCGTAAACTAATTTTCAATAAATCCGTGACGTGATGAGTTTCATAAGTGTGCAAAACATGGAAAAACATGCTATTTTTTAATGAAATCTAGGGTGCATTTTGAAGCTATGTACATTCTACTCCTTATTAACTTTGCTGGTGGGCCAAGCCAATGGTGAATGGTGATGATGGTAAACAGAAGCATGTGAAATGTGAATACAGTAAGGAAAACGCATGGATGCGAGCAGTTGTGGTGATCCACTACTCCATGAGGATTTTCGAGGAAACTCGTTGATTTTGGATAAATAGAACAGGAGGAGGAGGAAGAGAGAGGCAGCTTTCCTGCAAAAAGGTCTGATGCTGCTGTTGAAGCTCTCTCACAGGCAATGATGAGCAGCTGACTTTTCGCTCAGTTCAATAATGTAGTGTAAAAAAGAGTTGAACAGAATTTTGCAGTTTTGATAATTAAAAAATACTGGATTTTTTTTGGAATTCTGGACAAAGTTATTTTTCATGTACTGTGCTTGTAGGGCGCGGTAGTAGAAGAGGCTGTTTATCCAAAAGTACAAGTTTGAGTGAGACAACTACGTCGTATACGTCAACAGGTTTGTTGATAGTCAAAAAAAATTGTAGAGGTGAGAGGTTAAAGTTACGGCGTATATTATCATATGTGTGTCCATTTTCTTGGGGCATTGTGAGTTTAATCAATAAGTTTACTTTCTCTCAGTAAATTCTAGTCTAAACTTTCAAGTCACGTTGCCAGTACGAATAACGAAAACTAGTGCAATTTAAAAACATATCTACGCACACTATTGATTTGAATATTTGTTATGATTTTTATAAATATGTACATCTATTTAGTTGTATTGTATGGTCAGTAGACGTGTTATTGTAATTAACATAAGAAACATCATTGTGGTTCTTACAGATTGAATAGGATGGCCTACTGAGAACCATAACTTGCTACGTATGCAACATACCTACATGTTTACGTAGTTTAATCCTGTGTTGTGGTTTCCAGCAACGGAAATTGTAGTTAGAGGTTAGGTCCAAGCAGGCAACATAACTTTAATAGCTTTATGGCAAAGCTGAATAGTGCAAATCTTTTCGGTGGTGAAACAAGTGGGGCTGACACTTGTCAAGTTTCGAGGCTGAAATTGTATTGATACGTTTGAGTTACTTTCTGCCAAAAAGACGAACTGACGCGGTGAAAATTTAAATGATAATTTTTGTACGTTACGCATTAAGAAAATGTAAGTATAATATATGCAATTCCGTTTTCACGTAAGTACATTAAATTAATCATTGTTTGGTTTTCCAGAAATAATGGCATCAAAAAATACTGAAACATCATTTGCTGTTTCAGCTATCACCGACCCATTCAGTTTTTCCTTTAATTTTTATTTACCCCTTCAATTTTTTGGCCCTTCTAATTCCACTCACTGTTCTTTAAAAATTGAGATTTCAAAATAATTGTAGTTTGAGTACTATAATACACAACACACGTTTTCTTTTTTTAAATTCGTCCTTTCAATTTAAATTTTTGCGATGATGTTTTCACAATAAATTATTTATTCAAAGCGTAGAGGGTTTTGTTCTAGCAAGTGTATATTAGTTTATTCCGTACACTTTAAATACTTGCAAAAATGCGTGTGGTAGCGTTAATTAGTGGAGGCAAGGACAGTTGTTACAACATGATGATGTGTGTTACTGCTGGACATGAAATAGTTGCATTAGCCAACTTGCAGCCAGCAGAGTGTGGTGAGTAGACTAAAATATTTTCCTAAATTAAATGCATTAATTCTGTTACCAATACATATTTGTATTCTTATTTAGATGAAATGGACAGTTATATGTACCAAACTGTGGGCCATGACGGCATTTCTTTATACTCACAGTCCATGGGTCTACCTTTGTATAGACGAGTAATATCAGGTCAAGCCGTCGCTCAAGATAAAGAATACTCACCTACAGTCGGAGATGAAGTCGAAGATTTATATTCACTACTATTGGAAATCAAAGTTCGCACTTTAGTTAAAGCCATGGATTATTTTTAACAAAAATTATTAATGGATGCATAGGTAGCCTGTGTGTAACAACGAAACGAAATAATTGTTGGTTGCATTTTAGGCGGACATAGATTTTCAAGGCGTTGCTGTTGGGGCAATACTTAGCGATTATCAGAGGATTAGGGTGGAAAATGTGTAAGTGTAAACTCAATATAACATATCTTTTTAGAAGTTGCGGAGTCGGATATTTTATTACATTTTTCCAGATGTGCTAGGTTAGGATTGGTTTCGCTCGCATACTTGTGGAGGCGGGACCAAACAGAATTATTACAAGAAATGATTGACTGTAACGTAAATGCTATTATTATTAAAACTGCTTCACTTGGTCTTAATCCTGATATACATTTAGGACAAACAATTGCTGAAATGCAAGCTCATTTGATGGATTCGGTTAGTGAAAACAAGAAAACATTTTTTTGTGAAATCCCAACATTCGTTTAATTTTTTACTCAAATTTTCCGTTTACAGAAGGAAAAGTACGGAATTAATGTATGCGGCGAAGGTGGCGAATATGAAACTTTTACTTTAGATTGCCCATTATTTCAAAAGTCCATTGCTCTGTAAGTCTCAAAGTCTGCCTGCAGCAATATGAATATTTATAGCTTTCACTAGTTGGTAGTTTAAAAATGTGTAAATTTATATTCACAGAGAGGACTATGAAAAAGTCGTTCATTCAAATGATGCCTTTGCTCCAGTAGGATATTTAAAGCTGAATAAACTACATCTAGTCAAAAAGACTGTAAGTACCATGAACCACGAGGCTTTGATAAAAAATACGCATGATGAACTTTTCCAGCAACTTGTAATATATATCTTAAAATGTAGGTGACACCAGTTAAAGAAGAGTCATTTGAAGAAGTGGAAAAAGAAGCAGTTCTTGAAGAGCCGCTTTTTGTCCGTCAACAGGAGCGCTTAAGTTGCCACCCTGTCAAATCTCCTGATGATTTTGTAGCTGATCTAATTGAATGTAACAAAGCTGTTTGCTGTGATTGTGATGGAACATTGGATTGTTGTGCTGTAGTACAACATGGAGAAAAAAATGTCTCTGCGGACTCAGATCGTCATTGTAGCGTTCACTGCTCCGCAAGGAGAAAAGATAAAAATAAAAAAGCTAATGTCACCGACGGTGATGCTGTGGACCAAAATAATTCACAGGATGAGACCAAAGATGAACAATTGTGCCAAACCATCCACATAAATGAATGCAAGTCTTTTCCTGTAGCACCTCGCATTACCACAAACAGTGGAGGATGGTTATGGATTGTTGGTATTGAAGGAAAAAAATGTACCGCCGAAGAAAATGAAGATTCTAAAATGGATGAGGTAAATCCTATGAAAGCCGCATTGACAATACTCCAAGGTTTGTGCCTCAGAGACCTCCTCAATCTGTTAACGTATCCGTATAATGGATGCATACATTACAAATTTTATTAAAATTAAACTTTTTTTTAATACTTTAAGGTGTTGTTGAAGAGAACGGTTTTGGTTTATCAGACATGATTAGTATATGCATTTACGTAGACAGTATGGCTGATTATCCCATTTACAACAGTGAGTACATCAATTTCTTTGCGATACGGCCTCCAGTTAGAGTATGTGTTGAAGCTCCACTTCCGTCCAAAACAGCCATTATTCTTGAAGCTTTAGCGTACAGACCTTTACCAGATGGAGACGGAAGTCTACGTAATTGCATGCATGTCCAAGGAATTTCTCATTGGGCTCCAGCAAACATCGGACCTTAACAGCCAGGCTTGTTGGGTATGCCTTTTCTTATATGTTATTTATGTCATCATGTTTTCCGCTAACTTTTTGTTTTTAAACTCAGGTCGGGGACATTATTTATATAGCTGGTCAAATTGCGTTGGTGCCCGGGAGTATGAAATTAATAAGTGGAGGAGCACGAATGGAATGTAGACTGGCACTCCGTCACCTATCACGGATACTTAGAGCTGTAGACCCAAAAGTAGAAATTCGAGATATTGTTCAAGTAAACAAGATATTATATTATTAACACACTAAATCAAAGTAAATATGTGCTGGTTCTAAATGTAAAATATGTATTTAGGGGATTTGCTTTGTTACTGACGAAACATACATAGAAGAGTGCAGACAAGAACTGTAAGCTAATATTTTAATAAAGATTTACTATATATTAAGCAAACTAAAGTTAACTCTATTTTAAAATTAACTGATAGATGAGGAGACTGGCTGCTACGTTGGCAAAGAAAATGTAAAAGTGAAAATTATGAGGCGTTGGAATTACGAAAATCGCATAGCTGCTATAGTATGCCAAGCTTCAATCGGTTAGTTTAACTTATAAGTAGGCTTTCAGAATTGGAATTTAAAAACATTGCTAGGATAGGGAACCTTCAGATTCTCACTTTCGAAAAAAGTTTAACTCAAATTCCAATTCAGAAAGTCTGCATTACTGATTTGTAGTAAACGTTGCAGTTACTACTTTGCTAATGTTAGTGAAATGATGACATGCTTATAACTTTCAATCTCTTTGTTTTTCAGTGAACGATGAAAATAATTTATGTATTGACGTTTTACGGGAGATCATTGAATATTCCTATAGGAAGCTTCTAAAGGAGGCTGATAAATCTACTGAATGCTTTCTTCGTGTCTTTTACCGTGTAAACACATTAGACCCAAATGAATTAATTCAAGTACTTGAATCGGAGTCCATGAAATACTCAGCTGCCTTTTCTATTCTTCCTGTTTCCGGTATGGTGCTTCAAAATACAGCGTTAAGTGTCTGCGGCGTCAGGCATCAATGAATTTTCTGCATAAAATTGTTTCTCACATATACATGTATACATAGTATAATAATGATGTAACTTGATACTTGAATTCCTGGAATGCTCCTTCATATATTTGCTATACAACATTATACATACTACTAATAGTTCGTTGATGGTACAGATAGGCTTATTCGAAGGTAGATATATATTATTCGTGTATTCCCCTTATATAAAAATAATATGACTCAAAAATATATTGTTAAAACCATTATTAGTTTTGACTCACAATGCCAAGCTGTGCTCGGCTAAAATGCATTTTTCTTGTAAAAGTCAGTTCTGCATTTATTTTTCAGAGGCTTTAAATTGACTATTACAATTACAATTATTTTCTAAAATTATGAAAATTATTATTTTGATTGTTTGCACGCGTAAATTTGTCAAACAAAACTTACTTTTAAGTTTAACCATTTATATATTGATTTACACAGAAGGAAATAATATTACGGTAACAATATTTTCTTTAGCAGGATATAACATAAATATACTAACTTTATTTCGGAAATGTAATTCTATTCCAATGAAAAGATGCCTATATCTTTTGTGTTCACTAAAAGATGCTTGCAAAGGGAAAAATAATAATCGTTTGTGCCTTAAAATGTCATTAAATGATCTGGTTTTATTTCAGCAAGCTTTTAAAGCATAAAGTAAATAACATAAATATACTAACTTTATTTCGGAAATGTAATTCTATTCCAATGAAAAGATGCCTATATCTTTTGTGTTCACTAAAAGATGCTTGCAAAGAGAAAAATAATAATCGTTTGTGCCTTAAAATGTCATTAAATGATCTGGTTTTATTTCAGCAAGCTTTTAAAGCATAAAGTATTTGCTTAAATCGTGTGAACTAAATTAATGTAGGAAATTTGTACGATTCAAATTTTTAAAATTGTTACTTACTGGATGTTGAACGGATGAGTATAATGGAGATAATGTAATGAATACGTTTGGAAAGGTTGTCATTGTTAGTTCAGAAGGGTACGTATTTTTACCTGTTTACGAAGGAACTGTTCCTGTATGTATGGCATTTAAATATGGAAGTTCTACGCAAAGGTTGTGATTTCTTCCTATTATTACAGAATTGTTCCAAAAAGGATACAATAAAACATCCTGTGTTAAGCAATTTTCTCTGTTCGTGGTTTTTATTTCGTATGATTGTCACAATGGCACATACTCTTGTGGCTTGCAGGTTTATGCTTGCTAATTGTGCATATACTAAATACTGTACGCAAGAAACCCTTGCGTATTCAGTAGCTGTGCTGTGAACGTGAGGCATTTACAGTGACAAATTATTAGTGGAATGAAATCACCCGGGACCAGGTTCGTGCCACTGTGCAGAATACAATATATCTACCAACACTAGAGCTATTACACAGTAATCGCCTACCCATCGTATAGTAGCGTGCAGATGCTTAAATTGGTTTTTGTCAGTTAACCACAATTTCCAATTTGATGTCGACGCCTCACGCAATTCAGAAATACAAATATTACAATGTGGTTTATGAAGACTAAGATTCACCAGTGCATATGGTCATAACAGTCTTGTAAAATGCTGCTTACGCCAGATTGTAAGTCTAAAATCAACATTGATAATTGAAATTTGTGGGCTCTCGCACAATTCAAATCGTGTTCGAGGGCGAATGTATTAACTTACAAGGAAATTAGATAAGTGGCCGTTAGTGCGACGATATAAGTATGTGTTTACGTTATTATTACCTATGAAAAGGTAGGCTGCTGGTGATGGTAGTGGTTTTGGTTTTATTGGTCATGTCACGTATTTAAGTACCTTTCTATCTTCCATGCCACCACCACCAAACTCTTCCTCCTTTGCACATTATAATTTCTAAATTGACTCCAATAACATGGGCCAGGCCAACTAGATAGTAGCCAGCAATGATATCTGAATAAAAACTAAAAGCTCATCTCAATTTGATGCGATTTCAAGAAGACAAATATGACCACATAAACAATGTAAAACGAGGAACCCAAATTTTAACCGAGTACACTATTTTCTAGTGAGAAAATGAAATCCAAAGTTTAGTTTGCAACCGGAGACTGAATCAGCAAAACACACTGGAAAGCTCGCCAAAATGACAGAACTACATTTAGACCTCTGCATTCAAAGTACCACTCATTTACTGGACACTGTATCAAAAATAAAAGAACATGTCCGGATATTGGAAGTTTTCCTTAATTCTGGTCTTATATCAGTTGTAAGTAGCAGTTAAATAGAATTCGTTCATATAAACGAAACAAACGTTCTCTTGAATGATTTTGAGATTTGACAGGACTTTCCCGATAACAGCGGGCTCATGAATGACGACAGTGAAGAAAAAGGATCCACAATTTCGGAACCAAGGTTCTACCATAATAGTGCAACAACAGGTCGACACCTCAACTGCTGTTGCATGTGTCGATTTCGTCAAGCTGGAATCGGCCGTGTTAATTTTAATCACATGGCGTCTAGAGGCTCTGCAGCAACAGCTTCACTTTCGAGTAATCCAAGTAGTGTTAAAAAGGTGAGAGTTAAAAAAAAATTTTTTAATACTTTATATGCCGGGAAGTAGACGTTGCCTATTAAAATGATCCTTGGATTTTTGACAGTCTCGACCTACCCCACTCGTTCGGGCAAACAAAACTGCTAACTTAAGGAGAGAAAGGATGCTACAAAAGCAGAGTTTACAGGAAACGTCCATAAAACCATCAATAGTGGCTTTAAAAAATATTTAATTAAGACAGATATTGCAATTTGCAAAGCATTTTATGTGCATTTAATCAAAGTTTTTATTTACCCTTTTTTAAAGTAAACGACAATGAATTACAATATATGATGGACTAATGTACTTTTAAGATGTGACGAAACACATTGTAATGAAAGTAAAAATATATATGAAAATTTTGTTTCTATAATTCGTTTCGTTTGCCAAATTACAACCGTTTGAAGACTTTTAATTAAATACACACTATGTTAGCTGTCATTTAAATATATGTACTATTGCTCACATGGTCAGTATGTACACATCTATGCATATAGTTACTTTAGCTTCCGAGTAAACTGCTTATCTTACATAACCATCCTACCTAATTATCAACTATCATTATACACGGTATAACATGCTAAAGAAAAGGTGCTTTTTACATGGTATTGTGTACGTACAACTATCTTACTGTCTCATGTCTCATGCATGTATGATTAAATTATATATAATGTGAATCATTCGCACTCACAGCTATCATTATAGATCGTGCAGCAAGTTTGTCTGATGAAAATTATTTTCTTTTGAAACGCCGCCACAACTGCTGCTTCATCTTGTAAAAATCCCTGTCGATATATAATCACCATCACCAGAAAAGAACCATTTTATAAGCTGTTGTTGA
>JAHZNB010006476.1:0-12370 GCA_027744295.1 Callyntrura guangdongensis
TAAATGTAAGTGGCTTTGGTAAACATTTTAATGAATTTAAATGATGAACAGTTTTGTGTGTTTTAGGGATTGACACATTACCTAATAATGTGATATTGAATGTACTGAATGTTATTGAATCCCCTTAAATGAGACGTAGGTAATCACATGAATTGTTTAAATGATGTTACTTTGATATTTCTAATAAATCCACTCAGACCATTGCAAATATAATTTTGAATTTCAACGCCGCTGTTATTTTTAGTATAAATAAAAATACTGGCGAATTCATAGGTCACTGAGCATCTTAAGCTGTATAAAGGTTTAGAACGATTGGTAGCTCGAATAACTGATTCCAGAAATTATGGTTATAATTTAGTGTGCATCGGTGTGATGTACCGACCTCTTTTTCATTCTATTTATTTTCTGGCCGAAATTATAATAAGAATGCGGATATGGTGTTATTCTATTCTGTTGAATACATATTGAGCACAGTATATCGTAAAAATGTGCATAGGAAATAAGTTGCTCGACTTAACCAGCTAAATACCAAAATGTACAATTGCAGTTTTGGTTTTCACTCATTTTTAATTAAATGGATTCCGTTTTTTACTTAGGAAGGAAGGTTTATTTTGTAAGTTACACCACCTACCACCACCACCGGAGCACGTATCCCGCTAATCTAATTCAAGGCAAGCTTTTAGCACATTTTTTCCACCGACCTTAAAAAATCTTTATTAGTTCCATTAAAACAAATGTTCGTATCTACAAGTCAGCATGTTTTTTTTTGTGTGAAAATGACAGAAATTGATTTGAAACATTAGTACATTTTCACATCCCCATTATTACGTTGAGTGTTTTGCCTAAAGCCTTGTTTCTCTGTGGCTAATCTCTACCCAACTCATTCTGCTGGCTTGACGACTGCGACTGGTGTTCGTTACACGTATTTTTTTCATTTCTCCCCGTTTTTTGCTTGTAATCCTCTTTTGTGCGTACACTCACACACACACTCATACGCACTAAACGCACATTATTATTATCTACCTGAGACTGTGTGAAGCTATTAGCTATGCTAGTGCTGCTGTTGATGTTGTTGCTTCTCTTTGATGGGCCATTTTTCTAGATTTTTTCGGTGACAAGCTCGTGAGCACGTTTAGCCTTTCTAGTTTGTCAACACAAATAATTTTCATGATGACGATGATGATGATGAGCATATTTTTTTACCTGTTCATCTACATACAAGCTGTGTAGTATCGTATCGGACACAGCTTTTAACGTCCTTCTCTGGTTTCTTTTCAGATTGCCAAAACAGCTCAGCAATCCAGCTGTTTTTTTTTTCATGTCAACCCTTTTGTACGACCATACATGCGTACACTTTGATTGCACTTTGACGAAGACGGATGACGTTACAATGATCAAGCGCCTGTTTTGTTGCGTCCGTATAAAAAATGCTGTGGAGATGATGATATCAATACATAATGATGAGCCAAAAAGTAACACAAATTTGATCTAGATAAATACTACCCATTATTACACGTTAATCCATGCACGCCTGCACAGACATTCACACACATGTGTTCCTTTTGGCAATCTTCGCGTATTATAACAGCCTCGAAATAAACGCATTTTTTATCCCGTCTGTGTACGAGTTCGCATACAAAAGCACTTTTTTCCTGACTTCCATTTCGCTGGTGATCGGTGCATAATAACCGTCACAAGATAAATAGTCTCCGTCACTCAGGTACAATTTATGCTAATTTTCTTGCATATATGGTGAAACTACCACTGGCGTGGCCAGAAACGAAAAATATTTTTTTTTATATCGTGGTTACGCATCCGCAACCACAATCATCAATACTGTTGTGTGAGTCGTAAGAGAGTACGTTGCAGGTGAATCGGTAGTGATGATGATGTATCCAAAAAGGAAAACCAATTTACAAAAGTGCCAAAAAGACGAAAGACGACTCAAGTCAAGTCACTTTCGAAAACGCTGCAAATCAATAAAGACCACCAGCAGCATCCTTTCTCATCCTAACAGCCAGCTCTACAATAGCTCAAGAAAAGCGGCAACATTTTTATTATCTTTTTCTCTGTTTGCCGAATCTTTTAATTGAAAAACATACAAAAAATGTAATTCGCCGGTTGTTAATTAAATGTGATAAAAACTTTTTGCCTTTTTATGGCATATTGTCTTCAATCACCATACAACCAAGTGGTAGCGCCAGCGAAAAAAGTTTCCCACGGTTTTCTCTCCGTTGTACACACACACACGCACATTTATGCAATATATGCATCATGTTTGCTCAATCTGGCATTCAATTCAATTTATCAGTCAAAAAAGCAATGCCATATACGACGACGACAACAACAATAAGCGGTGCTATGAAAGGGCCAATAATGATAAGCCCTGTAATTTTCTCCTTTTGTAAAAAAAATTCTCAACAAGCTCTTCGTAAGCTTCAGTTATTTTTCCCCTGACAAAACATTCCTTTTCCATTTCTTCTCCCTCCCTCCTCCCCCTCCATACAAATAGTTGGCAGTAAAGAACAAGATAAGCTTGTCTCTGAATAAGAATGCCACTTAAAAACGTTTTCAAGATCATTATCCGCCTTTTTCTAGTACTCCCCTGAATGCCTTGTTGTAGTACTTATCATCTCGTCTCATCTTACTCTTCTCTTCCTTGGCCAGGCAATATTATAATCATAATACCTATATGTGCGCGCTCATGTGTTGTGGTGGTATGACGTGTGGTAATATTCATTTTGTAATTTGTAATGCTTTGAAAAACATAGACTCACACCTCCGCCTCCTCTTTAATCCCTCTGTAATTTATTCCTTAAAAGGCCGATTTTTACTCCTTGTTAATACCCCAACCATGAAAATAATAATGTTGCTCATATAAAACCCCGGCATTGATGATTACCTGTGCAACATTTTGTATTATCACTGTATGTATCATTGTAATCCTCACTATTCACCAAGTCGTCGTCATCGTCATCATTTTCAATAGCCAAAGAGAAGATGCTTAGAGAGACTTTGAAGAAAAAAAACGACGAAAGGGAAGAAGAACGGCAAATAAAACTGGAATTGTTCATTAATGCGCACCGCTTAAAAACCAAGTGGGAGAAGAGAGGAAGAAAAAGAAGAAGAATTGGTTTGTAGAGTGAAGAGAGCGAGGTGCATTGTGCCTTTTGTTGTTAGATCGCGGTACGGTAAGGAGGAAAAAAGAACTGTAAAGTGGCTTACTGAGTGAATGCAGATGACATATAATAATACGTTTCTCGCTTGTTAGAATTTCTTTGGCAGATTTCTTGTTTCTCATTATTATTTATCCGCCCGATTTTTAAACAGTTTTTTGTTTGACAAGGAAAAAGGAATAAGCACACTCTGCGTGGTAATCTATGGAGAAGACAAACCACCGGCAATCATGAGGAATGAATATGAATATTCAGAAAGAGAGAGAGAGAGAAGTGGAAGTGATGATGGGCCGATGATAAATGGAAATGAATGTCATTCTGTAAGAATGTTCCCCTCTCTCTCGCTCTGCCCTCTTTTCATTTTGTATTCTGGTAGTGACCACTTGCTTGTTAGGAAGGCTGATGTGGCAAAATTCTTATGTGAAGTACGAATTTAAAGCGCACAGGTGGAATTGTTGGTTGTTCAAGTTGATGTTTCCTTTGAAGCTTCCTACACATACAGATACGATAGAATAAACTACAGTGGTGTTGTAATGTGAAATATAAAAGAGTTAAAAAATTAAGAGAATTTTAAAGTGAACCATGAAAGCAAACTAAAAGAAATTATGTTCATTATTAGTACTGCATTCGTATTACAAATAAATTAATGTTCTTCTAAAGACTAGCTAATATTGTACTGTTGCTTAATTTAAGTGCCAATAATAATAATTATTTTGAGGTGAATCCTGCCAGATGTACAGATCCACCTTTTCTCGTGGTACAAATGTTGACAGGAAGAAACAAGTAACTGGAGACATTCAAAACATGACAGGTGCAATTAAAATCAGAGCATTCAGCCGTCTGTCCCCGTGCATCGTCATCATCACTATTCATTCGCAACTTCCTACTTCTCCATGAACTAATGTAAAGTATGTCGTCCAAGAAAACGAACCAACACAAAACTACAAAAATAAGCGTTCTCATCCGCAAAACATTAACAACATTCATCCTCACACCAAAACTTTACCACTGCATCACACCACACGCTGCCAGCGAAAATAAAAACAGATCATTTTTTGTCTCTCTCTCTCGCCTTTCCGGGGAATATCATGCCAAAGAAAAAAGCTCTTGGCGGATACATCCACGTAGTCCACACGAGCCTGGCATATTTCATCATAAAAATTTCTCAAGAAGAGTCTGCTGCTTTCATTTTGGTAATTAATGGAACATGCCTTGAAAAAAATGTTGCTGCGCATTGCATGCATTATGCATGAGAGGAAGCAGACAAATGTTGCCGGCCACTACTCTACAGCCTCTTCAATGCCTGCATCGTTGTTCTTTTTAAAGCAGCCAAAGAGAAAAAAACTCTTGTGAACGCGGACACAGGAATGTATAATAACATCAGAGGCAGCGACAGGGGCAATATTGATTCTGCAGCGCAACAAGAGTAAAAAAAGTCAGCCCCGTCTTGGATTCCGTTCCGTGCCGTTTTTTTTTACCTATATGCCATAATGCCATGTCCTGTTGTTGTTGTGGTCCACACCGTATAGCAAGAAGGGATGACGACGATGACGCTACCACAATCAAAAGGCCACCAAGTTGGCAGTTAGCAAAGAAGGGTGAGAATATTTTTCGTGATTCTGCCTCTCATCACGACCAATTCTGTGATAACGAGGAAGGAGGTTTGCTTTGTGACTGGGCTTCTATTTTGCTCACTGTTCCTCCGTTACCACAACTACTATCACTACTGCTGCCCTTGCTGCCAAATGGGGGTGAGCAGCAACAGCAGCAGCAACAGAGCACGAAACATTCCTTCAATTCCAATAGTCACGGCACGGTCTTTTCTAATCAAAGACACTCATCGTCTGCATTAAGTACCACACATCCCATTATTCCATATATCACAATTCCGTGCTCACATCATGTGATCACGAGTTAGCAGTAGTAGTAGTTGTGGCTCAGGAGATCACTGCCCATTTTTTTCAACCTCAACTTCCCAATGTGGCCAGCTTCTATATCAAAAAGTGATATTAATGTACATAATAGAAGCAATATACAGGGAATTATTATGAATGAGTGAAAATGCCCTGTGAAGGAATGCGGTGCACCTGTACATAATACACCAGCCAGGGATGTACACACAAAGAACATCGTAATGAGGTGGGGGTACACAAGCAGTCAGTTTTAACGTAACTTAAATGTATCTTCGGAGAGTTTTTTTTTCGTATTTTTTGCCTTTTGGCTGGATAATCAAAGGCACGACTTGCAGGGATGATGATTATGACCACGATGTAAGGATGATGATGATGAAGATCATAAGTAACATGGTCATCATTATGTAGATATCGACCAAAAATTCATTGGCAGCAGCAGCGGCAAAATAACATTCACTGGTAGTTGTATAAGGATGATGATGATGGTGATCATCATCACAGAATGAAAATCTTCATTTCCTAATTCCCTCTGCCACATAATGTACAATCATTATTAAAGTTATTTGCTGCCTGTACGTGATTAGAAACTGAAAGGTAAATAAATAAATAAATAAAGTGTGATGGAGCGAGAGGGGATTATTATCGGACAACGACGCACAAATAAAATTATGTAATATCGTCTCAACGCAAGTTGCAACTTTTTATTCGCTCTTTTTTGGGAAAAGAGTAAAAAAATATGTGCGGTGGAATTGTGGTACGTGCCATCGTGCCTTATTTTTACAAAAAAATATACAGTTTAGATGTACACATATTAGTGGTTCGTAGAAATAATCAAATCGTAATTTGATGATTTCTACCTTCCACTCCGCTTTTATGTTTAAAACAAAAATGAACAATATAAATTTTTAGTTAGTCAGAATCATTTGAGAATTTAATTCGCTCATGCTAACTTGCTAACTACTACTGAAACGACGAATATGACACCATTCACTTCTGCTCCTTAATTTTTTGCGACGAGAAATTATTATCTAATTAACTGAAGCATAAGTCAGAAAGTTTAAAAAATATTTATTGGCGTTTAAATAAAAGTTAATAATAACGCGATTATTTGGTGTCTTGATATTGAATACCAAAAGTAAACTAACTTCTACTTTAGTTACTAACTTTAGTTAGCTTCTAGTTGCTGTGCATCCTTTATTTGAAGATCATAATTGACAAAGAACGGTTCAAATAAATGGATAGTATTTATGAATGAATAATTGTTGTAGCGCACCACGTACCTGAGTAAACGAACCAATACAAATTCCATCTTTAATCTTTAGTTTGCACCACTGTATTCACTTGTACCTACTCACTCAAAAGCTATCTCACACAAATTACAACCACTTAACTTATAATTAAATAAATACAGATGTATATAAAAATTGATGTTTTTAATTTTCACAAACGTAGGCTGTGTGCAAAACGTTTAAAGTATTTAGCACCAACTAACTCAACTCGCTGTGAGTCTAGACCACTAGCAAAACTTAAAACAATTATTATTATAATTCTGACAGGGAATCCCACTTATTTACTAAATTGTAAAATTAACCATTCTATAAAGATATAGTTGATTGAATTAATCCCTCTTCTGGCTACAGTCGTCAAAAATTACAAGGAAAGGTGTGGCTCCACATCCGTATCACTTCACCCCTTATATTAAAACTGACTTGAAATCCTCAATTTTATGTAATTTTACAGCACATTTTGGTCAAATGTTGGTAGAATGACTAAAAATTAAAGTAAATTCACGTAATAGGTTTTCCTTATTGAACACCAAGTTGCAAAAATGATGGAGAAACAGCTCCAGTCTCGAGGTGGGTATTGAGACTAAAAAAGGAAGAGAAAGCAGTCAGGATGAAATTGCAAGCGTATAGGTGTACATAGTATAACTATATCACGCTCGTATTATATAGAATATTTACCTATATTTGTGTACTTGGATTAAATATACTATACACTTAAATATATATATCAGCGAATCAATGTAGGAAAGTGTGTTCCTTACTGTACAACAGTGCGTTTTGCTCCCACTGGACAATATTATGATTTTGTACCGAATCCCGACTAATGCAAAATAGAAACAGAGACTAAAACTTATAACCGTCTCAACATTTCAATTTCATCGATCTCAAACTATTTATATTACAATGATAAACGTGTTATCAAATACCACACACCTCCACTGAAACCCTCACAGAAAAAATCTCTCACTGTCTGTGAGGGCTCCTCTTTCCCGAGTGTTGTCGCCAGCCCGCCCAAAGCACAGCCTCCCCCTTGTACCAAGTTTATTTAACGACTCACTTTTGTTTGGAAACGACCAAAGATATCGAAACAGTTTCGCCATAAAGATTATTCACTTTTCCATGAAACTTTTGTGTCACATGCAGACACGCTCAGAAAAAATACAACTTTTTTTTACGCTTTGTGTACGAAAATATTATCTCGAAACATCCCAGGGATGATGCAGAAGCCGAATGCAGTTCTATAGTGTATCGTGCTGGGGGCTATGACATAGCTGCATTCACTCTGCAGCTCGTCTTGGAAACACGATTTCCGTTCTCCCCAATAAAAGGATGAAATTTCCGCTGCGAGATAGAGATAAGGGATATTATCTCAAGTGCAAGCTCACTATTTTCTCTTTGAGTTTCTTCTTAAGTCACCAGTGCCAACGGAAACCCGACCACTACTATTTCAATCTTCAACCCTCCTTGGTCGCATCCTCTTCACTTGTGCCTTACTACAACAACGGCAGCTCACGTACAACTCGTCTCTTTGGATATCCCTATTTCTCCTCCTGTTTCCTACGTCAGTGGTTGTGCATGTTGTACTGCTGCTTGGTGAAATAAAAAATGTTAGGAGAAAGTTCCCATCTTGCAAAATCATGCATGCGATGCATTTTCTTTTTTTTCAGAGGGACTAATAGGATAACGAATGTGTTTTGTTGTGCGAGACTCTTCTTTCTTTCTCTCTCTCTCTCTCTCTCTACTTGTTAGTTTACGCACACAACTTTCTCATCTCATAATAACATGCTTGAATAAATAAAATGGTGTACATGAAAAACCAAGAGAGAAAAAACGTTTCAGATGAAACGTCGCATTGTATAGTGTGTGCATAAACAGTAATACTTGCTTATTCATTCAAGGGTAAAAAATATTACGCTTTCTGTCTATTTTCTCTCTTTATGCATACGACACAATATGGGAAGTTGGAACATTATTATCCGCGTAAAAACCAACAAGGATGAAAGAACGACAAGCAAAAACGGATATCGGGATAAAATATCTAAACATTTGTGTAGTTTTTTTGCTGTTCCTACTGCTGCTGCCGCTGTATTTCCAATTCCTTATTACTGGCTGCAGTTTGTCCGGAATAATATTCACGGCGCCTGTTTACACATCATTTGTAGTAGTAAAAGCGTACAATATTTTGTTGTTATTACAGTTGCCTGCTTTTATGCAATGTTTACTCATATTTAGACAAACTCGTGCTGGTGGGAAGGAGGGAGGTTTAGTTTGGCTGTATCGTTTTTTTCGTAGGAAAAGGAACAATGCGGATATACATGCAAGATTAAGATAATATGGATTGATGTTTTTGGAGAGAAAGAGAGAGAGAGTGTGTGTGTGTGTGTGTGTGTGAATGGAATAAAAGCCAGAGCAGTAGAATTTGATGTTTTCATGTTGTTATGAATTTTAACCGTGTTCCGATATTTGATGAAAGGATTTTAGCGAAAATATTAGCGTTATATTTTTTGGATAATGTAGACGCCTTTAGCTTTAATTAGTGTTTATTCTTGTATTTAAGTATGAATGTTTATTCTTGTATTTATTCTTGTATTTATTCTTGTAAGGTACCCTTAATACATAGATGTTATAGATTTATCCCACTATGCTTACAGGAAATAACTGTAATTATAAGTCTTGGATGATTCTGCGACTAAATATTTATGATGTGGCAGTTACCCTTTAAAATGCTAGTGTCAAGTCAATTATTTCAACCAATAAATAGAAAAACTGCTATACATACATAGTATGTATAGCAGTATGGTACATACACGGGGAAACTATGTATTGCTTATGTAAACCTCACCCTCCTCGTGTTTTTTTTCGTGGGAAATCCCGATTTTGAAGATGATAAGTTTTCCTATCGCAGAGAGAAACTTGAAACTGTCCTAAAATAGTGGAACCGGTTATATAATTAACACATACAAATTCAATTTAATACAGATAATGATAACATTTATATAAATGCATCATTCTATTAACGCTTATGTTCATCACAAAAGTTTATTCTATCAATCACACCGTATCACAATATACGTAGTGAACTTCCAACTAGAATCCTAACTCCGAACCGACTCTTCTACAAATGAAATTGCCAAGATGGAATGCGAGTAAAAGGCGAAAATGTGAACTTTATTACTATTGGCTAGTATGCCACTGAAAGAGTATAAAGCTCGGATTTTTCACTGAGAGACCCTCTCCTACCGGAAGGAAAAGAATGTACTAGGGCGATCGGCACTCGAAAAGGATAACGAAAATATAAATGTATGGCTAATAAAGCTCAACTGTGTAATACACATGGCTGCTGGCGGAAGGAGAGAATATATGTTGGATTTTATATTAGTATATGTGTAAATAAGTTTATATTAAAATGCGTGCTGTACCTGAACCAGAAAATAGATGTGTGCATTTTAGCAAAGCATTTCTCACTTTCACTGATTTCTTGCGTGAGAGAATATACAAAATGTATTACATATTTTTTATCTTTCTGTGTAAATCAAAGCATTTCTCACTTTCACTGATTTCTTGCGTGAGAGAATATACAAAATGTATTACATATTTTTTATCTTTCTGTGTATCTTTATACTTATATGTACCTCTGGATGTCGTTTTGTTTGGTTGTTTCGTCTGTCAATACATAACAATTGTTGCTTGCACGAAATGTAAAAAGTCTGTTTCTGTCCAAACTAATATAATTTCAAAGAGAACAGTAGTGTGTAGAGTAGTGTGAGTGCACTCTATGAATTTACATTTGGCGTGGCATAAAATTACTTTTATGGAGTTTCTGGTTCCACACATTTTTTTCTACTTGCGAAGAGGAGGGACGAAACAACGACGTTTTTCGAGAGCTTGTAAATTGCTGTTTTATTCGGATTTTGACTATATTTCCTTGACGTGTGTGTGGGAGTAGAAAAGCTTATTTGCTGTAGAGCTGGGTGAGAACGTTTTTATTTCCTTCCTTTACGTATTACCGCTATTAGCAAGTAAGGTTGCTAGTACATTACTGTTCCGGCTGACTCATTATCTAAATGACTTTTTTACACTTCATTGATCTGATATTATTTCACTAGCAGTCTATTTTCATCCAGAAAAAGAGAGAGGGAGAGAGCAAAGTAATAATGTGTTATGTTCTCCTGAGCCCAGCAGTAAACGGCACAAAATGCTTTCTATTCTTAGTTTCTCGCTTTCACGCAATCACACAACGGAAAACGGAAGGGAAAGCAGGGAATGTCGTTTGCTTTTGCCTTTTTTCGTCATGGTTGTTGGCTGGCTGAAGGAAGACCAAGGAAGCTGTAAGTTAGTGTGCTGCTGTCGTTTGCAGCAGACATTTTTATGTTTCTAGGTGGGTTGGCACTCCAGACTTTTGGAACGGAGAAAATTGTAGGGGTTGCAAAAGTGCACGCTCCAAATGACGTTTTCCTTCTTCTGAATCAGCAAGCGTGTATGTATGCGTGCCTTATGGAGAAATGCGGATATGATACTGCTACCACTACTTTTAGTAAACTACCAATTTTAAAAGAGTCTAGAAAACCAGGGAAAGTAAAATTATATTTTGAAGAGTTTGGACGTGTGCAGTGCCAAAGGGCATATTGCAAACGAGTAAACTCAACAAAACATGAATATAATTTGCGTACTCAAGTTTTTATTAAGCTGTGTACTTTTCAACAGGACAATGTACAAACAAAGCCAATTTACTTTTCAACGTGTATTTAGTAAATGAGTAACGAGACATTTTGTTGGGAATTTGTGTACTCAAGTTTTTATTAAGCTGTGTACTTTTCAACAGGACAATGTACAAACAAAGCCAATTTACTTTTCAACGTGTATTTAGTAAATGAGTAACGAGACATTTTGTTGAGAGCCAAAAACTTTAGAAGTGCCAACGTTTTATATTTGCTGTAGTTTTCTTTCATTGCATTGTTCTAAATATATACGTTTTACACATATTATTCTTATTGGCAGTTGTCGTCAATTCATTTCAAGCTCCAAGCTTTATTATCAAGTTTAAAAACGTTGATTAGTGAGTCCGTTATTAAGATCGAATCACAGGACGTCATGTCATGGTTCATTATTTCAAAAATAGATGTCCTTACTTGCTAAATGTTCGTTTATAAAAAAAATAATAACCAAATACCCCAAACAACCCACGATACGATAGTCATTCTGAGTAATATGACTCCAAGGGGACTTTATTATAGCGATATTCATACCTTCTTTCCCGTTTCCGCATTAAATTCTCCAAGTATTTTTTCCATTTAAGCTTGTTACTAAGAGATCTTAAAAAATTAAATGGGGAAAGAAAAATACATGGTAATGTTTATATATGATCGAACAATCGTATTCATCGTTATAAATTAAAATTTATAAAATTATAGCGGTAAATTTAATGTGCATCCTGATCTACTATATGCTTTTGTAACCTGTAGTTGATAATATTCACACCTAAGCATTAATTAAAACTGAGCAGCATCTATATCAGTCAAAAAATATTACGTTAAAATTTTTCCCAAAATCCTTCCTCCTTTGGCATCATATGGGAAATAACGATGAGAATAAGAAGAACTAGCGTGTAGTTTCTCTTTACTAACTTAAGAGTATTTGATAATTAGTACCGTTTTGCTGTTTCCATCAGCAAGCAGAAACCGGAGGCGGAAAAGCTAAAATAAATCAAGCAGCAGCAAAAAAGTACGTCGTGCAATCTCGAAAATATTAATATTGACTTTCAAGCAAAAAGAGTAAGAGAGTCTGAATGTTTTTGAATTTCCTCCGTACACAGTTTATTCTATAGTTTTGTTTGTGACGGTCGTACATGTGGTATTTGGTAAAAAAAGACCAAACCCAAAAATCAATTTTACGAAAATTAATGAGCTAAATTGTGTTATTTTATTTTACGTTAAAATCTGCAAACGTAAGTGATGATAAGTTATGGAATAAAAGCATATCTCGATCGGATTTCAAA
>JAHZNB010006477.1:0-11661 GCA_027744295.1 Callyntrura guangdongensis
GTTTAGTGGTTTTGAAGTTACAGGGGAACACACACACACACACACACACACACAGACAAACAGAAATTGAGTTTTATATATATAGATTAAATAAATAAAAGTTTTGGTTTTTACGAAATTTTAATATTTAATATAGAATTTTTTGCTTGATATTATGGTGAAGTCAAATTCTTGTGCAAATTTTGTGGGAGAACATTTTTCAAAATTATCACTGAAAAGGGAAACGGATTCAACTCCTCAGAGCCGAACTCGCTTACTTCATTTAATTTAATTTAATAAATATAGTTCCACGGATTGCCATGGATTATGATCGAGTTCTCCGGGAGTCGGTTTGGGCTCTTGAGGTAAGGAGCTCGATCAAGACCCTGCCCGTAGACTGATAGTAAATTAAATTAGTTGTTTACTTTACTGTGTTGTGACTCACTTTTGATGACGCCTATCTCGTCGTTCTATTTTATTTTGCAGCTAAGGTGTATAGTATATATTTCGGTAGAGGAAACTTCGGGCTTTCTAACAATGTGCTACTCGAAGTTAAATGATTGGAAATTACTGTACACAAAAGTGACATAACGATCCTGTTCTGTTATCTAAGCTGCTTCAGAGAAGGATGTGACAGGTTTGATTGATTTTGATAGAGTCATTTACCTTTTTACTTTCACTTTAGTCTAAAAAGATAAAACAGACTGCTCCTTATAGCAAAATGATGTGCCGTGTCCGCTGGTATCATCTGAAGAAAAATGAAGTATGGCTAACTAGTAGCTTCGGGTAAATACAATTTTGAGTGTATGTTTTTTCATGCCTTATCAATTGGACCATGAGTCAACGTGATAAAACGTGATACTACCTTGGACCGATATTGATATTACTAATTTTTACAAAATCATTTTTGCTGACCATCGTTCATAGAAAACAAGGGAATACACGTTGTGACGTGACACACTTGTCACTAGTGTAACATTGTATTTATAACAGAATCTCGACAGATCGTTTATTAGTACTTCCCTGACCACTGCCAGACAGTATCGATGAGCAAATTAAGCCCAGCGAAAATGGGATTGAGTCCTCTAGTAACAATTTTGGGGGTGGTTGCCATATCCACCGCTAACATAAACATTACCTCCCCACCCATTACCAACTGGGGAGTGTGGGGAAAATTTGACCGCTGTCCTTCCAATCGTCTCGCCCAAGGATTTCAACTGAAAACCGAGCCCAATCAGTTTTTGAACGATGATACTGCCCTTAACGCTATTCGCCTTTTTTGCGGGGATCCGTACCTGCCAGACACGGCAGTGATAACAAGTACGGTGGGTGACTTTGGGGTTTGGGGCAATATGTACACCTGTTATCCGGGAGTAATAACTGGCTTCCAGTTGCGAGTGGAAAAAGATCGAGGAAGCGGAGATGACACGGCGACAAACAATATTCGATTTTATTGCAGTAACTTGCCTAACGATCATATTGAAGGGGATGGCTTGTTCTGGGGAGAGTGGAGCGATGCCCAACGTTGCTACGGAACTCAGGGTATTTGTGGAATCCAGACACAGGTGGAGCCATTCTTGGGAGGAGGTAAAATAACATCTTATTTGATTACTGAGCCTGAGAAGCTAGAAACAACTAAACAAAATTGTGGGGATATTTTTAGGTGATGCTGACGACACAATGCTGAACAATGTTCGCTTTGAATGCTGTGACTACAACGAGAAAGATCTCCAAGCTGATATTGACCGCGTCAAAAATATGGAAAATTATCCCCCCGCTGTACTCAACCCCAAGTTTGCTCCTCTCCTCCGAAAAGCAGTGGAAATTGGACTGACAAATGAGACCTCTACTCAACATGCTCAGGTCTTGGCGTCAGTGAAAGCCACTGGAAATGCGTCAGGAAGAGATGTTGATGTAGCCTTCCTAGTAAAAGCAATGGCGGGAGTAGTAAAGGTCCCTCAGACGCAGGTACTTGTGGAAGCAACGGCCGAATCTGTACAAAAGCAGCTGCTAAGTAGTTAGTTTTTATAGCATTACATTAACCGTGCTCACCTTGTCAGTATGAGCAACTGGGAACGTTATTTCAAAATATCATTTATATTTGATAAATAAAACCAACTGCTTTAAAATTAGTGAATGCTCATTGAGCATTGCTCAAGAAACTTAAAATGTGTCTGTACAATAATATTGATTGATTAGCAACGGTTTAACGTTAATTTAAATGACAAAATTTTGCGGTCATTCCCAATCCCATTTCCGCGGGAGAAATTACAATTAAACAAATATGACCACCGGTTTTACATTTGTGATGCTGACGAGGTATATTCATTGATTAATTTGATTCACAGAATATTATCTTAATTTTGGTTGTGTAATGGTATGTTTTGGGAACGTCATATCCAAGGTATATAGAAAAGTAATATCATATCAAGTAATGCGTCATATCATATAAACGTGTGGTCCGATCTGGGCCAAGTTCACAACAATGACGGTGTTATACAACTATGAGTTCAATTTGCACCTGCATCAAGTTTTACTTATTCGTCGTCGTATTAAGGTCCTTGGTGTAAGTATCATTATTATTCTTCCGAATACGAACAATTTACAAGTATGGCATGGCTATTTAGTTTTTTGGGTAAGCCTATATTTAACATTGCGACCTATTCTTGGGATTTTGTTTGTCTTTTATTTCACAGCTTTAAAAACAAAATTTGTTAATTAATAAAAACAAAGTTACAGCAAGTTTTCAGAGTGTGGCTTAGCTCCGGAAAAATAACAAACGAGACAGAAATATTAAATTAACAGATGGTAAAAAATAATGTAGCATATAGTCTAATTAATTTTTTATTTGTATTTCGTGATATATGCATGTAACGATGCGGAACCGGGGGGCTTTAACATTACAGGATAGGAAACATAATACATTAAAGGATAGGCTTGACTCCCTTGATTCCCGCTGTTCCGCAGCCACTGCTTCGTTGATAGTGGTAAGTTTGCATAAATAAATATAGTAACAATGTAAAATACAATAAAACTGTAAAACGGTTCCCTGACCAAAGCGAGATCGTACTGAATTTGAATAAATTAAACTTGATTGAGTCATTTACGTTTTTGCATTTCGTTTCGAAGTCCAAAGTGTTTCATTTAGATAAAAAAAACTTGTTATAACACCGAGATGATAAGGTTTTCCAGTAGATTTGTCATTGGTTCTGGCGTCACCTGAAAGATAACAAATCAAACGTTTCAGGTAAACAAGATTATCAGTATGAGTACATGTTTTCAGACTTGGAAATTCTTACGTAACCTGGCAACCCGGTTGTNGGTTCTGGCGTCACCTGAAAGATAACAAATCAAACGTTTCAGGTAAACAAGATTATCAGTATGAGTACATGTTTTCAGACTTGGAAATTCTTACGTAACCTGGCAACCCGGTTGTCGGGATTTGTCATCAAAATTTCTTTTTGGAAATTCTTTCCGGATCGGAGTATGGATTTTGGAATGGAAAACTGGGAGTTTCCTTTTAAGACTTGTTAACTCGACTAAGAATTTCCTGTTAAATAGTAAGAATTTCCATGTCCGACCTGACTTAATAACCTAATGGACCAGGATATTACAACATATCTGCTTTACACAATCCATTTTCTGCTGAAATTTTCCTACCAAACAAGCAGTAGCATAGTCAATACTCGTCGTGAATACAGCTCTGTATTTATAACAGAATCTCATCAACGATCGTTTATCAGTACTGCCTTGAACACCACCAAGCATTGAAGAGCATCATAAACGCAACCAAAATGGGATTGAGTCACATGGTAACAATTTTAGGGGCGGTGGTTGCCCTAACCACTGCTAACATTAACATAACCTCCCCACCCATTACAAACTGGGGCAACTGGGGAAACTTTGAACTCTGTCCTTTCGGGCGTATGGCCCAAGGATTCCAACTGAAAACCGAGCCCAATCAGTATCTAGGCGATGATACCGCCCTTAACGCCATCAAACTCTTTTGCGGGGATCCATATAGACCAGACACGGCCGTGATTACAAGCACTGAAGGTGACTTTGGAGCTTGGGGCAATGTATACACCTGCTATCCAGGAGTATTGACAGGATTCCAGTTACGAGTCGAGAGTGATCGGGGAAGTGGGGATGACACGGCGACAAACAACGCCCGTTTTTGGTGCAGTAGCAAGCCTAACGACTACATTGAAGGGGATGGCATGTCCTGGGGAGATTGGAGCGAGACCCAACGTTGCTTCGGAATGCAGGGTATTTGTGCAATTCAAACACAGTTGGAACCATACCTCGCAGATAACGGTAAGAAATCTTCTAAGTTAACTAAATAGTGCAAAACGACAAACCTAATTGATTTTAAAACTGTTTTTATTTAGGGGATGACACAATGCTGAACAATGTTCGCTTTGAATGCTGTGACTACAAAGAGAAAGATCTCCAAGCTGACATTGACCGCGTCAAAAATATGGAAAATTATCCCCCAGCTGTACTCAACCCCAAGTTTGCTCCTCTCCTCCGAAAAGCAGTGGAAATGGGATTGACTAATGAAACCTCCGCCCAAAACGGTAAGGTGAATCCCTTTAATCTCTTGGCATTAGCCAAGGTCGCTGGAGTAGCCGTTACAGCGGATGAAAAAGTGAACACTTCAGAACAAGACGAAAATGTAGACACTTTGATAAAAGCAACAGCAGCAGCGTTACAAAAGGCACAAAAATCAGCTACATCCGGAAAAGATGCTAATCTTAGGATTCTGGTGAACGCAGTGGCAGAAGCCGTTAAAAACGCAGAAAATGCCCCGGCAAAAGACGTTAACGTTTATGTTCAGTAGGTTATGCTTCAAATTTGCATAATATATTGTGTAACAAGTCTTGTAGCTTAAATGAACTGACACGTAGTTAAAACATGCACAATGTTTGTAAAAGGAAAGTTAAAAATGCGGTGGTATGTAAAAAAAGTAATAAAGCAAATAATATTTTTTTTATTTTCACGGTCACAATTTTTTTATCATTTCATCCATAAAAATCCTTGCTGACATGCGAAATTGATTGATGGCGATACAGGTACGTTCATTTGAAAAAAAATCCAGCTTTTATTCGTAATCCCATGCATGTAATTTTATTTACAACTAGCTAATAAGACCCGTTCTCGAACAGGAAAATTTTGAGACAAACATTAGGGTCATATCATGTGGACCCGATAGAGTCTGACAATGGTCACTGTCACTCATGAGTCATGACCCACACTTTGGGTATGGTATTTTGTGTAGGTGTAGGACACCTGCACAAAATTGTAGCCAAATCGGTTAAGAAATGAAGAATGTAAAAATTCGATGGAAATGAGATGTTAGCTCAGGTCATTAAGACTTTTAGGGCAAAAGTGACCCTACCCAAGGGATGAAAAAAATTCTCCAAACCTCGACATTAACCTTCCGAGGGTGCGTCTGCATGAGTGTACCAAATTTGGTCGCAATCACAATCGGTTCAGTAGTTTTGAAGTTATGAAGGAACATACATACACACAAACAGGAATTGAGTTTTATATATATAGGTCGTATAATATCATGAAATTAGATAATAATATATTCTTTCGTCAGGTAGATATGTGGCCACAAGATGCTCACTCAACTCTAACATGGTTGATGACCTCATATACAGCTTTTGAACTTCCCAAGTATACACGACACGGAACATAATAAGAATAGTTCTGGGATTTGTACTCCCATTTTAACGCACACAATATACTCCGTTTCTGTACATACGATACACTAGCAAAAAACCAATTTAACGGCAACTTTTCTCAAATCCCTCTGTTTTTGGTGGAATGTAAACAGCATCTATCTATGTACCTCGCCTACGAAACGGTAAGATACGGCATGTAATATAACGTAAAGCAATTACGTTATCTATCAATAATAATGTGCCAGTCATCCATTCTGTTAGTATAATATGAAAAATGCACTTGCGTTGAAATGCATATTGTATTAGTTATGGTTACATTTGTGTAGTCTAGCACACCGTATTTTAAAATTGTAAGTGTTATATAGCTTGCAGCTGTACAATGCTTTTGCTCAGTTTATGTCACTTCGTTAGTCGAGCATTGTCGTGCTGTTTGCAGTTAAGTCATTCCTGTTTTGCCGTTTCGTTTTGCAATAAATACTAACTACTGTTTTTAACGGTCAAGTTAAATAAACACGATCTAACTTATTTAGTTAAATAAGTTTTCCTCATACATTCCTTCCCTTTTCATTGAAAGTTACTCATTTGACATGGTCACGAGATAGGTACAATAGTTTCATACAATATTATCAACACGCGATGCATAAATACACGTCACCTACCTACAAAGATAGGGAGAAACAGCGTGCAACCGGTGTAGGCTGAATCTGTCTGTATTGTTTTCCAAAAGGACACGTTTTGTTGGGCACATTCTCCTGACAAAGACAGGCGTAGATTGTTGTATCCGCAAAGCTATCATCGGTGTGCGTTTTTTTCGTTTAGACATTCCCTTGTGGCGGCGATGCGATGGCGGATCACAATCGGGCACAGGTTTGCAAGGCGGGTGAAGCACCAAATCGCGGTGGAAATGTTGCAACGCAGCTTTTCGCTGGGATTCATTTCTCTCAAAATGAGCCACATATTCTCAAGCAGACAACGTACACAGGTTGTATGCGTGCAGGTTCAGGTTGGTTGGCACACGGCAAGCTAGCTGGCTACCGACTGGAACCTAACAACTTTGCTGGAAATCACATAGTAAGAATTCATAAAATGAGTATGAAAAGAGTTGGAGCTCTCCTGGTTTTGCCGTCGTCGGCCCACTGCAAAATACGAAACCATGTGTTAGGAAAGAAGACCGAGCAAAGCGCCTCCCGTTCAACAAGTTTTGTTATTTTCCACAGCAGAATAAATTATGATGTTTGGTATCCCTGTGATACTATCACTTGTATATTAATATACTACTTGATATGATTAGGTATACTCAGCCATGCATAGTTTTTGTGCATAACAACGAAATAGAGAGGAAACACGAAAAAGCAGCGTGATTTTAAGGCGAGTTACTTGAGGTTTTTTCCATATAACTGGTTTACAGTCAACCTTGAAAGTTTATAAGAAACAAAAATACTTATGGTATGTTCTCTAAAAAAGTAAACAAGGAGGGTGTTAACGCCGTCATATGCAACTACCGAAAGTATGGAATAATCACGAAACTATATACTAATCTGGTAAATTAACGAGTACAATCAGAGAGCAAGTATTAAAATATAAACTCTCTTTTTGCCCCTCACCCTACTCTCCATTGTTCTGCCTCAACCCTCCAACCTCCCATTAGATTTCTTCCCAATGGTATGCTCCTTCGCTAATCAATGTCGTTGAGAGTTTTTTGTCAAACCTCATTTCAAAAGGATTTGCAGATCCAAAGTTATGGACTAAATAATTTTTTAAGCTTTGGCGCCGGCTAGGGGTGAATGGGGTCAACCAATTTGGGTCAAACCATACAAAACGCTATAACAATCGATCACGTGTTTGTCCATGTCGAAATTTAGAAGTTCCCCACGTTAACCCCAAGGGATTTGACCCCAAACATTAATCTAATAACTTATAAGTGATATTAGCTATGCTATCGGTACCTATTGATTGATTTGCATAAACCATTTAAGAAGTTCTCTTCCTTTAGAATTAGTACCTATGTCAACAACACAGAATGATACACACAGACAACTATTCAATAAAGAAGCTTAATCGTTGCTCTAGAGACGCCGATGAAAGTTTTGTATTGATACATGCTGATTGAGGTGATAAGGACATGATATTTTGACTTGTCAGTGGACCTGGCATTGCTGTACAAAATTTAAGCTAATTTGGCTAGAGTTTAATTTTTGACCCCTCAAATGACCCCCCGGGGGTCGACCAAATTTGCGGAAATTGCACCCCAGAGATGTCACTACCCCTAAGGTACCTGTGTGTAAAATTTGAGCCAAATCGGTTAAATCGTTTGGCCTGTAAAGTGATGACAACAGACAGACAGACAAATACGCTAATCTCAATACTCCAATAATAACCGATATGAAAAAAAGTCTGTGAGACCTTGATTTTAGTAGGATAGGTTATGGTTGCGTAAATTGGATACATATATGATGATGACTACTGGGTATATCAAACGAAACGAATACAACAAAAACATTCCACATTTCCCCTTAAAATGCACGGAAACCCTTTAAAATAATGAACATTGCAATGCGACTGCAATGCTGAATGAAGTGCATATTCTCGCATCAACTGGAAAGTTTTCCAAGTTGTTGTGTTTTGGTATTACGCAGTCCGTCAGCCACAGTTGGATATCCATGTATTTTGCCAGTATCAGTACCAGTACGTAGGCATTTAGAAATTGCACCAGTGTTAGTATCAGTACCGAAAATGGTACTGATATTCCAGTATTTTTACTTTTGCAGTAGATACTAAAGGGGGCCCCACGGTTATCTACCGGGGGAGGATGGGGTTTACATAAACAATACATGGTTTCCCGGGGTACATAGAGGTGGTACGTACCATAATTCTTGCTTATTTTTCAGTTTATTCTGTAGTGGTATCAGGAGTTGTAGGTACTCGGTACTCCGTCGTCGGTACCGGCCGTTTGCCACCAAGGGCCCGTTTGCCACCAAGGGCCCGTTTGCCACCAAGGGCCCGTTTGCTACCAGCACTGTTGCCACCAGGTTTTATTGCCACCAGTCATTTCCCCCTCCCCATAAATCACTCCGCAATCACTCATTTAATCAATATAATAATCATTTTATATCCCAAAATAGTAAATATCTTCAAACTCATATCATTGAGCATACCCTGTCCCCATCTTATTACGCAAACCCAGTTCATTACGATATATTTTCACTTATATCAAACTTGCGTGACGTTTGAAACCGTTTCTTTATGGTACTGTATTATTACGTCGCTGAGAATCTTTTTGTATTAGTACAAAGTTTTCAGTTACGTCTTAACTGATGCAATTACATCAGGTTTGTTGTTTTTATTATATCAAAATCCCAACTTAAAAATATACTATATGCCTACTCAATATTATGCAAAATAAGCAACAAATACACCATATCAATACAGACGTAGCTGAAAACTTTGTATTGATACGGTTTCATACGTCAAGCAAATTTGATATAGGTAAGTGAAAATATATCGTCGTAATGTAATAAAAGACGGGGAGAGCTTAATGAGATGAGTTTAAAGATATTTACTATTTTGTGATATAAAATTATATGAATATTAATATTGATTGAATGACGAATCTCCGCGCCAGCTTCACCTGGGTGGGGTTTACATAAACAATACATAGTTTCCCGAGGTATATATAGAGCTGGTGCGGACCTTAATTGACCTTAATTGCGGTGTGTGTATTTGTATTATTATGGGGAGGAGACGGCCATGTGGAAAACGGGCCTGGTGGCAGCAGTGCTGGTAGCAAACGGGCCTGGTAGCAGCAGTGCTGGTAGCAAACGGCCGTAACCCACCAGTGCCAGTATTTAAAAAAAAAAATTTTTCAGTACCAGAAGTACCAACATTGGTACTTATACTGATACTTCATTCAGTATTTTCTGCAGTAGATGCTGATACCCAACTGTGCCGTCAGCTATAATTTTTTTAACCACATGGGAACTTGGGATTCCCAAGTTGGGAACACGCCTGGCTGGTATTGTTGTAACAACGATAGCGAACGATACATGGAACAGTGAGCAGAGCGATTTTCCTAATGAAAAAATATGATACTATGAGAGTAACATAAAATTGTTGTTGAGGTAATATTGTTGTAATTTCGTTTGGCCGTGTTAATGTTAAAAAAACGGAGACTATATAAAGAGAGTGATTAGAAAAGCGGGAGCAAAAGATAACATCATAACATTGCCTAACAAAACAACATCGTCAAGTATTTTCTTTGTCCGAATTTGTTCGAAAGTGTTTTTCTGACAGGTAAATCTAGTCGTCCTAATAATCTAAGTAGGATTAGTCTTCATCAGTAAAAATTCAAAATCTATCGACCTATCAATAAATTTACACTGGAGAAAGAATGGAACTTGATCATAGGGAATTGGGGGAGCCCTATAATGGTTTCCGTTTTAAATTTCTGGAGCCGTCAGAATACGACGCAGTCCTGAAATTCCTGGAAAAACATTTATACCCCTGCTTAATATCATTAGGGTACAGTGAGGAGCATCCGGAAGACTGGCATAATTTATATCAAGTGATGATAGAAAACGATTCCAATTTAAGTTATTTGGCAGTGCACGAGGAGTCTGGTGAGGTAAGGTTAAATAAGTATGCACACATTTTTCATGAAACAAATTTTTATCCACAAAATTTTAAAGAAAAAATTATTTAAAAAAATGTGACACAAGACTGCAGCGTGTCGAATGATTGACCTGATTGTTAAGGACAAATATTTCAAGATACCCAGGGTCACATACTAAGGAAATTTATCCATTTTGAATTTGATGGACGGGATAAACAATGAGGAAGATTTATTTGGAATGTTGTCAGAGTATGGAATTACGAGGTATCCTGAAATGTATGGCATGTGTGTGAAGCCCAAGTACAGACAAATGGGACTCGCCTCGGAAATGTACCGTAGAGATCTACAAAAAAAATGTTTGCACATTTTTTCCACAAAAAATTTAAAATATAATTTGGTGTTAATATTAATTATTTTTAAAAACATGTGACAAGATGGCAGCGTGTCGAATGTTGGACCTGATTGCTAAGGACAAATATTCCAAAATACCCAGGATAACATACAAAGGAAATTTATCCATTATGAACTTGATGGAGGGAATAAACAAGGAGGAAGGTTTACTTGGAACGTTGTCAATGCATGGAATCACAAGGTATGCTGAAATGTATGGCATGTGTGTGGCGCCCAAGTACAGACAAATGGGACTCGCCTCTCAAATGTACCGTAGAGATCTACAGTTTCTGAAAAGAAGAGGATTCGACATTGTCCGGTGTGCATATTTAAGTCACCTACGCAAGACGGGCGGGGGTGAAGCAAGGATACCAGGAATTTGGACGAAGAGGATTTCACGAGTGCAAAGATGAGAAGGGAAACATTTTGAATCCAAACTCGGATCCTAATGAGTTCATTTGCTATGGTGTATTTAATCTGAGGTCTGGGATAGTGGTATAGCCGTCTTTAAGAGCAAGTACTCATAAATTTTGAGTTTCTCTATTCCCCTTTCGATAGCTACGACTAGTATCTCGAAACAATTCGTAGATATGGTATACTAGGGTAACCCGTTGCACAGTTTAAAAATGTGCAAATCTAAAATCTAAAGCCCCCCCCCACCCCCGGCGTGAAAATTTGCCATGGTACAAAGTCCTCACCTCAAACGGACTTACCGTTTCTAAGTTATGAGCCATGAGCATAACAATTTTCAAGGTTTGGCCTCCAAATGGTTAACCCCAAGCTCCCAGTTTCGAACTCATCCATTTTATTGTCCGTATCTATCGACATACGGAGAAACGGACACGATGGAGGAAAATTAGTCACAACAGACGTGCCTAAATAAAGGTTACACTCGACACATCGCATCCATAAAATAAGACTACTTGTACTGACCTATCCCAAATATTTCTCCATTTATGAAGTTTGTTTTTTTATTACCATTATTATATA
>JAHZNB010006478.1:0-24789 GCA_027744295.1 Callyntrura guangdongensis
AGTCAAAATCCCCAGAGTTAACTCTATTGCTTCCATGTATGTCTAAGGTTTCAGCTATTCTATAAGATAAACGTACAGGATATCATGCTGTGTGTTTGTTGTCATAACACTATTTGCTGCTGTGGGTTGCATTATTACTTTTCTATAACAAAACCTTTCCACCTTTTTAGTATAGAGTCTATAGTATACTATACAGTTCCAAAACGAAAGATCTGGTGAACCTGCTTTTTTGTATTATGTTTTGTGCATCATTCTGTCGAATGTAAAATATTACACATCTCACGTCTGCCAAAGTCAGAAAAGAAAAATTGCCCCAATACAAATCATCGTTGAAATTGTACCAATTTTAACAGTCAAAATATTAGGATTGTCGACTGACCACTGTATATTTTTACTGAAGATTTTCCACGTGCAGTTTTGTATATTTAAAAACTCACGCCTTGTCTTCTCAACGTAAACTAAAATGTAGTGCGGTAGGTTACAAAAATAAAGTGTAGTACTCGTCGTCGTCGTAATAAAGACAGAGGCAAAGTGGAAATGCAAATTAGCTTGCCACCAGAGACAATGCCCTGCTGTATTGATATACTGTAAACACCACCGCTTACATAAGATAAATGTAACAACGCCAATCCTTGTCTAATTGTTTACAAGATCTCAATCTAAAAAGCGGTCGTTTCTCATGCCTTTGCTATGTAAAAAGTAGTACAATTTAATTGAATTTATGCAGTAGCATTAGCACTGTGTAAAACTTTCATGAAAAAGTTACTTCTTGTTAAAGACTTTGAAAACTTGTAGTCATTTTGTTAGTAATTCTTGGTCTACTTTTAAGATATTATGTAAATCATAATTTGAGTTAAGTAGAGGTAGTTGAGCTGCTGCTGTTAGCGTTAGCGATGCTATCTTGGGGTGTAGTGTGCGTTCGTTGAAAAAAATAACAAGGATAATAATTAATAATATATGGACCATGTTTGTAGTATCAGCTTCTTGTGTAATGCCATTATCATGTAATCACATTTTCGCTGGAAAAAAACTTTAATTGCTTTTTGTTCTCATTAACTGACATAATACTCAATACCAGCGAAAGATTGTACAACGCCGTTCACAAAAATTATGTGTTTAATAAATTAGCCTATTTTATTGGTCGTTTTTCATTCGCAGAAAATTGAAACGTTAACCTACTACTACTACAAAGTGTGCAAATTTGATTTCACCCTACGGATAAACTATAAATTATCTAAAACCCGTGATTTTTAGTGGAAAGATGTTAGATTTTATTAGTCAGGCTTTCGAATTTTGTCTAAATTGTTCGTCAGGACAAAAACACTTGCAAGAGATTCTCAAAAAAAAAATTTGAACAGCCTGTGGAAACTCGAATTCGTATGAAACTGCCATTTTACGTGAAATGGTTATTAAATTAATGCAAAGTTTTACTATAATTTTTACCATACTTTATAGTACTGATAGTAAATGTATATACACCAAAATAAGATGCTTCCATTTCACTACCGGAATCTATATAACTTGTGTTGATGGAACATTTTTGGGATTGTGTATGGTGTGGTGTGTGAGCGTCTTGTGAGGCAAAGCGTTGTTGTATTTGGTCTTTTAACAGCCTCCCACATTACCAGTTTTTTTTTCTTTCTTATTCCTGCACAATAAAGCAATAAAAGCGAGGAAGACATACAAGTATTTTTTTTTTCGTCTTCTACAACATTTTTGTTCAAGTTTCCATGAGATCCGGTTTTGTGCTCCCACGAAAAACAATGCTCACTGCTGTTCTTTCTTTGATTCGAGAAATTTCTCAAAGTAAAATTGCTTATTGCTTGGTATCTATTTACATATTTCCTACTAGTACATACGCTCCTGCTGTTTCCAGTATCGACGACGAGCCGAGTGTGCGAGAATTTCCCTTTGTTCCTCGGACTACCAAGATATGACATCAAAACATTTACTGTCAGCAGTTTTTGTACACACATTGCCCTGCCACTTTCAATTTCTTCCCCATAGTTGCTTACTACTACTTTTGCAACAAAATTATACGTACCTAGAAAATTGACAACGAAATACTTGAAACTGTTTGCCTTCTCTCTCTCCCTCCTTTCCTTTTGCTTTGCCATATGGCAATTCTCTTTGAAAACTGTTTCCTTCGTGGAAATCTTTTACCGAGGTAGTTTTAACACTGCCACATGCCAGGTTTTGTTTCCTAAAAGGCCAGCATCTCTCATTCCTTACCTCGCTTACTCCATTTGCATGTTTTGTACACCATAATGAGGTTCCTGAGAAATACAAGTGAACAAAGCAATCACACAAAAACTTCTGTTAACGTTGTTACTTTTACGTTGAATTGTATACAAATGACATGGACACAACAAAGGAACTAAAAATCCTTCTTGCTAAAGATGTTCCAGTGATGTTGCTGTTTCTATCTACGACATGGATACTATGCAAGGATAAAGAACCAATTGTAGTGCTTTATGGAATATAATTACATTTGGATTCTCATGTTGCAAAGAAAGGAAAAATATCAACAAAAAAGAAGCATTTTCCAGGGAATGACAGTTCTAGGGAAAAAACCTGACTGTGACTGCTGGTTATAGGGAAACAGCATTGCATCTGTGAAACTGACAAAAGATGAGCAAACAAATAGGCTATTATGCTAGTTTTTTTGCATAACGAAATTTGTGTCTGGTTATGTACTTTTGCTTGGCAGTTTTGTCATGAATGAAGAACCTGCATACAAAGTAGTGAGAGTGAAAAACGAGGGTAAGTAAAGTTTTCTTGAAGGCATGTCGGAAATTCGGTACATTGAATCATTTTACAGCACAAACTATTCCCGCGTAAAAGTATTCAACTATACACAGAGTTTTGCTATAGATGAAAAACTATAATAATATGGTGTATGGTTGTTTATTAGGTAGAAAATTTGTCTTAATCCTGCAGGATGTTCCGGCGAATAAGCGATAACTTTTTATCAAGTAAACTCGTTCTTTGTATACATCATTTTCTAAGTAAAGCGTGTTCTCATTTTTTGATAACTTGATGTACACATTTAATGTGACTATAATATAGCCCCCATTTTCGTATGGTGATTCTTATGTCCTGACGGCACTACCAGTCGCCAGGCCGATATCCCAAGAATACAATACGTTCACCTTTTTTTCTCGGACAGATATTTACGCAAAATTACTGATGACGAATAATGGTTGACGTTAAAGAAGAAAAAAATAGATTTCAAGTACCAAGAAGAAGATGGGCCAAGAATGAGAACATTATGAGTGCGACGTGTAGAGTAATTACTGCTACCTATCTGGTACCAAGCAGTGTTAATATGCATACTAAGTTGCGTTGATGATGAGATGACCATTCAATTTTCTCAATCCCACACACTAATGTCACAAGCTTGTTTATCCTTTGCAAATTGGAATGACGACTATGTGGATCAGCATCAGCACCCTAGTCGTCACGATGTTTAGTGTTGTTGACACTTTTCGTTAGTCTACCCTCTGCCAACCGTCGTCGTCAAAATACTCGTCTCCTTGAAGAAATCCTTAAGTATGAAGTAGAGCAATTTTTAAAAAAAAGGAAAAAGAGAATGCATTCGCTTTTTGTCATTCCCTGTTATTGCCGTCATTATTGTAACAAGTAAAAACTCTCATGTGAGTAGGAATGCTGACAAGGATTATAATCGCCAGGAAAATGACGGAAGAAGTTAAGCAAAACTCACGCAAACGAACGAACGTGTACCCACCACCAATAAATGTCAACCCGCAAAACTGTAACAAATCTTGAGTCTCGGTGTGCCCCACGTACGTATCGTCTCTCATACACAGACAGGATTTTCGGAAATTCTTAGCATGAAATGAGTATTAAAAATATTGCTTTTTAGAAAGCGTCTGTGTCTTGTAACTTATAGTTCCTTGTCCTGCTCTTTGTATCGCGAATGATGATGATGAACCAGCGTGATAAAATAACTTGTCCCATGATACGAGACCATGTGACAGGAGAGGTAAAGGCGCATATAATTACTACGCACCCAAGCAAAACGGACATTGTGATTCTGATTACCGCAGACAGGGACACACGTCACATTATACACCATATTCNACCATGTGACAGGAGAGGTAAAGGCGCATATAATTACTACGCACCCAAGCAAAACGGACATTGTGATTCTGATTACCGCAGACAGGGACACACGTCACATTATACACCATATTCAGGATTCTATCATGTGCTCTCGTAAGTCTATTTCTTACGGGTTTGCACCGTTTGGTGATTACTAGTCTGCTTCAGTTTCTTTTTTATTGTTTACGGAGTTTACGGAGAAACTTTTAAGTATCTTACGCACAAAACGTACGTACTCATACTAAATATCTTCATTTACCTAAATGTGACCACATCCGTGTGATGTAGGTATAGCCATTCATTCAAATAGATATGCAGCTTTTAGCTTTGTTACACGCTAACGTAATGTAATATACTGAACCACACTGAACTCTGACATTTTTGCCTCACCACAACCTATACTATTTTACCATCTTCACCACTGTGGATTTTTTTTGTTATAATTTTGAGAAAAGAGACAAGCAAAAGTAAAGCAGTAACTGAATTTACATTTTGTATTACTATTACTGCAAAGCAGATCTTTGCCAAGAAAAAAAAGCTGGGGTCTGTATGCATCACATCAGAATCGTCACTCAGCTTCATATACTGGTACAGACTTGGTTGGATATTCACTCGCGATTGCTATCATCGTCATCATCGTCATAGCCACCTTTTTTGCCATTTTAACCATACTGCCAAAGTGCGAACAAGCTCAGAAGCTTACCAGCGAGCAAGAAAGATAGACGTGCAAATTTTTCAAAGAGGAGAACTTGGCAAGAACCGTACTATTAATAATAATAATAATAATAACACACGCGAACACAGCTACAGCAACAAAGTCTCTTTCAGTTTTGCGTTCCGTATGTGTACATCGCGAATATTTTGGTACTAAAACCAGGACTCATCCCGGTTCTTCCATCATTCTGCAAAAAGTCGTTGAGCGGTGAGCATCTTAGCTAAGAGCTGGAGCTACTACAAAGCTATACATCCATCTCTATACTGATAACTGTATACACACGTTCCATTAACACAGTCAATAGTGAAACGTCAACTCTTTCAAAGTGAAACCGTTATTTCCGGCTATACTATTACAAAAACAGTTAGTAAACCAAACAAGAATAATAAATAAACCAGCAATTACAGCCACCCTACGGTGATATCTTAAGAACACCTTGTGCTTCTTCTTCTTCTTCAGCATCATCTCGATCTACAAAGGACACCCCTACACGCCTTTCTCGCCGTGTAGTGTTTGGCAATTTGACATTGTGTTCTTTAGTAAAAGGCCCTTTTGGCGTTGCAAAGTACTTGTGAGTGATGCGCTAAAAACATTCTAGAAAAACATTATTACCTTCTTGTTGGCTACTTAAAAAAAGTATGACGTTTGTGTGGGCAAGAACCAAACAAGAAGCGTGAACATTTGCATACACATTTTTTTTCTCTCAACTGGTGCGCGCACGGCGAATAAAATTAAACGTGCGACTTCCATATTAACACTCTTGTAGTTAATGTTGGTTGACTTTGACGAGTGAGTGGTTTGGTTGTTATGACGTGAGCAAAAGATAATATATTATCCCTAATACGTCTACAAGAAATCAATCATTCAACAGCCAAGGAATTTGTCACTGCGTGCACACGCCTTCAATAAAATCTCTCCTCCTTGAGAGATCGAAAAAGAGACAGCCAAAGAAAACTTGACACAAAAATAAACAAAAGTAAAGCAAAAAAGAACTCAGAAACATTTTTTAAGTAAAATAACAGCCTATTATGAAAATGATTCCCACACTGGTCGAAGAGAAATCGGGAGTCACTACAGCAACATTGATTCTTCCTAAAGAACAAAAATCTCCTTTCAAACAGCTTTTCAAAAGGTAAGCGACATACATTAACATGTTTGCAGTCAAACTTTTAATATTTATTACTGAAATAAAAAAGCACGTTATACGGCCCTATTAGTATCATATCAGTGGTAATAATAATGAGAACTGGCATGATTTGACACGCACTTTTTTTTAACACGCTTTGCTGCTGCTCCACTCTCTGCACCTGAGAACCATTCATCATTTCCATCACGGCCATTTATAGGCATTTCCATTTCCGTTAATTCTTTGTATCTTGTGGACATTTGCATTATTTGTGACACTACTTACACACGTTCGAACGTGTACATGTAGAAGCTTCCTTCTTAAAATCATTTTTGACACATTATTATGCACATTTCATAGCAATCTACAAAAAAAACGTAGAGTTTCCTGATGCCCATGCTATTTTATTTACTGACGAGCGTGTCTTATCAATGACGGTAGTTTACATGGGATATATATAGGGGTATTATGATAAGAGAGTACACACGCAATAAATGTATAGACATTGGAGCATGTTTGCGTTTCCTAGAATTCCAGTTGGCAATAAAAATGAGGCATGGACATATCTCTGTTGAAGTAGTGAGTGGTTTTGGTTAAGTGAGTGGAATCGCGGAATGGAACTGTTAGTGGGATGGTATGGGAATGCAAGATTAGGCAGTGCCTGTGTCATAAACAGAACAGTGGAGTAGTTAGTGGTTGAGTATGGAAGATAGGGAGTTGAAGGTAGGAAGCAGATAGATTAATTGCCTTTAGCTTCACCTTTATCACACGGGTCTAATGAGTGGCATAGAGAATGCATGCGTCAAAGGAAACTGTAATTTATGGCAGGAGTAATTAGCAAAAACGAACAAACGCACAATAATGAGGGCATGACAGGTTCATTCAGCTTCCTATATTCTATAACATAACATTAATCATTTCAATTTAGGCAAAGCAACTAAAAACTGTGAAAATTGAGAGAGTTAGGGACCGTCTGGTAGTTTTTTTTTAAATGAATAAATTTGTAATCAATAAATTATGTTGGTGGTTTTGCAGAGGTACAGATATGAAACTCAAGCTGGAATTTTTGACACATTTGAGAAGGAAAGATGGTGCCCTGCCTTCGGTGCGACCATCTCCAGACGATGCTGCAAAATGGGCCAATTCTTTTAGCGATCTCATGACCTCCAAATGTAAGTTTTGTGAAACCAATAGGAATATTTAATAGCGCATGGCGCATACAGTTATTTTAATAAAAGTGTCTGCAGCAAAATAGTAGCATAGTTTAATTCAATTTTTCCCTTTCCTTTTGTTATTAGATGGTCAATCCCTTTTCAAGGCATTCCTTCAGCGAGAATTTTGCGAGGAAAATATCGAGTTTTGGTTGGCAGTCGAGGACTATCGTAAATGCCGTCAGAATAAGTTGAGCTCGAAAGCTCAAAAGATTTACAACGAATTCATCATTCCCCAGGCACCAAAGGAGGTAAATGTTTACAAAATCAGTTTCTACTTTCACTTCAACAACAACTACACTAACCAGTGGTGGTGTTACATATCAATCTCTCGAATTTCCACTTAAGTTTTTGTTTATCTTTTTCCAGGTGAATCTCGACTCTACCACGAGAAACAGTCTAGAAACAAAAATCGCTCAACCAACGCACACGACCTTTGACCAAGCTCAGAAAAGAATACAAGGGCTTATGGAGTCTGACGCTTATTCCCGTTTCCTCAAGTCTGACTTGTATCTGGAACTGTTACATCCAGAGAAATACGGTTCCGTGATAGAGCTGCTAGGCGACGGAAACTCAAAAAGCTAAAAAGCTCTCGCCACATCTACATCAATATTAAGTACACACAACGTCGTGTTGTTTTTAAAATAGGAGAACCTTCGTATTCGTCTATTTTCAACTTTCCACCACACATCACGTACCACCTTCCAAAACTCTTCTGTTTTATGAAACATAAAGCTGTTTTGTTTTTGCAAAATAAATTCCCATATATTTTGTATGTCATTATTATAATTGTTAGTTCTTGATCTCAAAAATAGTGGCAGTTTAACTTTATCCAATATCTTGTAGTCCAATAATTGCTGCTGTTATACGTTGATACATCTGATACTAGTCGAATTTTTAAATGTTTTGTTACACGATAGCAGTCACCAAAATTGCTATGCTGTACGTACATGTATTAATTATTGTGATCATTGTTTTCTTTTTCGACTGAAAAATAGCTAAATCGATTCATTTCGTAGATCGTTTTTACTAGAGGCTATAAAGTTCTTTTTATCATGTTTTATAAAAAAAGATGATTTATTTGGAAAACTGTTAAGGTAAAAGTATATAAATACTAGCTAGATACATAAATATATATAACAAGAAACATAAAATAACTGTATAATAATACATACATATTATTATTGACGCTGTTTCTATAATGTTAAGTGAAATCATTGAAATCTATATACAATTTACTATATACGAATAATAAAGTAAAGGAAAAGATTTTAAAAAGTTGGTCATCGTCTCTAAAAGTTTTTTTAAATTTACATAACATCGCATTGCACAAAAGTTTCACTTGATGTAGTATGCACATAATTGTACATATTCGTGGAAAGCAGAGTAAAACATTGCCATTTTCTATTTGAAATAAAACGAGTAAAAGGTGTGCATACTTTGAAAATCAGAAACCATCGGGATTGCGCAAGACAGTTGTAATCTTACGTTTACAAAGACTGGTGTTGGTAAATACTCTACAATAACTTACACAATCACAACAGATCTTTTGTGTTTTGCGTTTCGTGCAATCGTCTTTCGTTCAGTTTCGTCGCAATGATGATCGGATGATACTGAATTCGACCTTGAATGGGGATAGGTAATCTGAAGAATGAAAAGTTTCCTGCGGAAAAGAAAATGCCTATCTGGATCAGGACTTAACGGTATGCAAAAGTTATATATCAATATAATTAATAATAATTAGATTAATTGGATTACACAAGTTGTTCCTTCTTACTAAAATTTAGATTCTTCACCTAATAAAATTGCTTAATAATTCTACTATTTTTGCCATTTGCATCAAACAAAACATCTTTTTTATTTGACAACGTTTTATTTGAGAAAAAACGGACGTAATTTTTTTAGAATTTAATTTAGTTTTTAAGAGTTATAAGTGATAGGTAAATTCCAAAAAAGAATAATAAATAAATGTTGTAACTTATTAATTCCATAAAAATATATCCGCACGTGGACTCACGTTAATGTGTCAGTAATAATCCACTTTGAAAGTTTTGACACCTCGTCAAGGTACCTAAGTTTGGCCTACGTCACCTGGTTTGTCATGTTATATATGTTCTCTGATGTAAATTTTAAAGCACAGTTGGAAATCGAAACCACAAAATCGCATGCACGTTTATTGACCAAATTACATTGTTTTTGTTGAAACGTGAATTTAGAATACCTAACGTGGGAGGGAAATAGTATAGAGTCATCAAGTGAAAACCAATCTGACTGTCAACTGTCACAAGTGTGGTAATGGTAGTAATAGTAATGGTGGTCGGTACTCAGGGTTAACTCCAATAAACATAGAGTTCAAGGCTGTGAAATCAGAGAAAGTGTTTTATATACACTTAGGTACATGGTACATTATTTAAAGAATGCCAACTTGTGGTTAGTTTTATATTTAAAATAGGTAAATAATTTACAGAAAACGACATCCCTGTTAGGAAAAGACTATGGCGTTGGCGTGTTCACATTTGTTAGAACATATTTCATTATCACGTTGCTTGACAGACTTTTGCCTTGCCTGCAGATAAATGTAAAACAGGTAGAGGAAATTTCCACCATTTTTTTCTAAATCAATCATTCACCACGAAACAACTGAGCAAACCCCCTGCTGTTATTTACACAACACACTTCATAATTATTTTAGGGACTAGTTAATCTGCGTAACTAAAACCATGGCAGGCAGGCTACAATGAGCAAATCAAGTAAAAAGGGGGAAAATATTAACACCAATCTGGATCAGACAATCTTTTGATCGATATTCCAACTAACCCACTAATTAAATCATTCCATGTGCCGTTCATTGCAAATCCTTATTTCCTAGTAAACATGATGTTGTGAAATTAATTACCCACGTTTTCGTAAAACGTTTGTGTGGTGGATATTTTTGGAATTTAGACAATTTTTCCACACGCGCACCCCCCCATGTCCGCTTCAGTACTTCTGAATCTTGCAAAACACTTTTGATCTTTATATGTACTTATAAATTTGTTGAGCTTAATCTAACAACAACACCTCCATACCATACATATTGAAGCAGTCTCAAGAATACTTTCACTTTGTCTGTCTGTACGCGTGTTTTATGGCATTGATGCATTTAAATTGGAAAAGAAAACGATGAGCCCTACTAAAGGATTTGATGCAATTGTATAGGCAATCAACATTACTTTCTTTATAAGTTCCAAAGGGCTTGTGCATAAAAAACGTACGCAAAAAATCATTTTTTTGGAGACCCCACCCCCCTCTGTCACACTTTATTAACATGGGGTAAATGGACACGTTAACATTATTGTCACAGTACTCTTGGAAACTCTCCCCCACCCTACTTGCGTTACGTTTTTAATGCAACGACCCTATTTCTAAATCGTAGTGTCCAAGTCTAAAAGCCTAAAGAATTCAAGAGATTTTTTTTCACTTTTCTATGGTCCTTTCAAAACTTCACATGTCACCTGGTTTAGAGTTTGATGCCACTTGTGGTGTTGAGAGGGATTGACTTGAAAATAGCAGTAAGTGATTTTTTTTTCTTTTACAGGGCATTAAACTCTTGTCCTTTCTACGCGTTTGACATTGGACAATGAAGACTAGCACCTTGTCTGACCGCATACATGGCAGCGACTGATAATGAAACCTTGCTGTCATCCCGGACCCGAGTTATGTTAAACATGACTGACCAACCAACGAGACAGTAGAAAAGTTTGGAATTTTCATAGACACGTACAACGTATTACTTTATTTTATTGGTGAAATTTTGGAGGCTTTTAATGTTGATTACTGGTTACATAACCAATAAAATTCTACGAATAAACTGGAAACGGAGGATGGCACAATTATAAGTGGCATTATTTTACAGAACGGGCTTGCACGTTGGTAAACGTTACCTATAACAGCAACTTTGCCCCAGTTTCCATTTGACAATGGGGACTTACATTAGCTGACTTGAAACCACGGCAGGATGAAAAGAATGAATGTTGCATATTTAAGAGCAATCCTTTGCTATTGGTATCTTAATTAGAAGCAAATCAATTAACAAGTAAATTGTTTTAGCCATAAAAGTGCATTATTGACATAAAAAAACTTCTAAAGCGTTGTTGTTAAGGCTTTTCCGTGAAATGGAATTTTGTTCGTTTTAACCTTGTAATACTTTACACTACACAACTTTACCAGACCTATTTACCCCAGGTTGTGTTTCTATATTTATAGATCCAAATCTCCAAGTCATGATGATTTTTACAGTTAGCATCTTTTAAAGTATGTCCCAATAACGTTTCCAATAAGCAACGACAAAAGAAAGGAACCCAAGGGCATTAGATCATCATCACACACAAGCATAAGTGTTTCAGCATTTGAAGGGTTTTAAAGTGTGCGTCCGCCTACGTAACATAACCAACAATTTTTTAAAGCATTGTCAGCAACGTGACCCTACCTAAACGTACCGTCATGCCATGCGGAGAAAACGAAAATGCAGCTTTACATTCTATCACATTAAGATAAACTTGCAACGTTGCAACTGTCATTTTTCTGATAAAATCGTGTGTTATCCTCACCCAGTTTTATTACATTACCTGACGTTTGGTCATGGAGTGGGTGTATATTGTTGCAGGATTTTACAATTTCCCATCGCTCAGAGAGAGGAGATGTGGAAGAGAAGGGGACAACATGTGCTCTGTTTCTAGGAAAAAGTTGGATTCATGTAGGCTACAACAAACAGTACAATTTGTAAATGGACATACAGTTTAATTTGTGTAATAGAAGTTCCTAGTAGTCTCTATTTGGGGCTAATAACAACAAATACCTACGAATGGGCTACCGTGTAGCTACACCAAAAAAAAGTTTACAGTGCTGTCCAAAGCGTTATACTTTTCGGCTGTTGTAATCCCTTTAACTAGATTCATTACTTCTCTACAATTTTATTAGAATGTTAACGCTCCTGGAAATGAATTTTTTCCATGTTAAATAAGTCTTCTCTAAAAAACGCTCCCAAAAGACAGCTATATCACAAAGGGTTGTACACTTAGTAGTGTAGCCAAAGAACAACAAATAAATTGGTCACGCTCCTTTTCCCCGAGATTACACGTGCTCGTGCATTAGCGTATGTATTTAATTATCACACAGGCAGAGGGTATGAGAACTTGCTCAATCAATCAGGCTCGCTGTTTATACAACTTCACTTTATTGTTTACCGCCTCCCTCTCTCTCTCTCTGGCAATTTAATTACGACAGGGAAAACTTTGAATTGACAGTGAAAAGCTGTAAATTGTGAGGGCGATTTATTGTTTTTATTATTTCTTGAGCAACCTGTGACCTTGATAGATCCGAAAACTCATTAGTTTTTTACGACTTAGAAATGGCGTTTCTTTCGTAACTTGTTGTAATGAAAACAGTGAATTAAACAAGTAACTTGTGCAAAGGAAATTATGTGGAGGCTACGGACAGTACCATAGAAAATGTCGTTTAAAAAATCTCACCTTCCTTAAGCATGTACAAGACTATGACTATGACTACGTTTAAAACTGAAAACATTCAAAAAACTCACGCGGGGATGCACGATGAATGATTTGGTATATTATTATTACTACTGTGGCGGTGACGACGATGATCAACTGTTTACCTTCGGGATAACAAAAAACATGTACTCGGGAGAACAGGTAACAGGTCATAGCACCCGCTTTTCCATCGAATATTTTATTAATACGTCATTTTGCCATTTTCACGACGTTAAATGTAACGCTACGTAGATCCTTTCATACAATCAAGCAATTTCCTTTTGTTCTCGACACGACAATATTTTCTTGGCGAGTTAATAGCTTTCATATGACATTTTTTTCATGTATACTTTCGTTTGATCTTTTTGCTTTCCATTGACGAACTCTGTGTGTTGTTGTATAAGTAAGAAAAAAGCCCTTTTGTTATGTCCACCTCCGCCTATAGGTCTGAGGAGGACTGGGAATTCCTTTACAATTTAGTGTTTTAACGTTCCTCATGTCGGTTTATATAACTTCTGATGATCTCCCATTTACAATCACCGTAGTGAAAATAAACTTCCTGTTTGTAGGCGTTGTAGTTGTACATCGATGACGTCAAATTTGCAGTCTTAACCTGTCACTTTCAATTTCAATAGTCTCTCAACTTGTTTCAAATTCAACACACAGATTATATCATTTAGCTTAGCTCACCGCTTACCTATTTTTCACCGACGTGTCAACGTCATCAAAGTCAATCGGTTTCGTTAGCTACTTACTTGCACATTCGCATGCTATTTTGTTGGATCAATCGTAAAAAAGTACAATAATATACTTTCACGGCCATTCCAAATAGTATTAAAAATTGCACGAAATGTATAGAAACGTTCACTTTTAACCGTTTCGGTTCAGAATACAAATATATGTATGTATGATAACGTAACCAGGCATTTTCGTTCCTGTCCGTTTGATGTGCCTGTTTTCACACAATTGACAAAAACAAACCTTTGTTTACTACTTACCTGAGATGACCTATTTCACGCTTAGTTACTTACGTCAATCGTTTTCCTTGTTTGAAAATCTTTTCGGTGTAGCATCCCACCCACCAAATAGATAGATAAAAGGATGCCTCTCTTATCTTATTCCATTCTGACATAACCGACAAAAGTTATTTCTTTGATCTGATATGAGTAGATTAATTACAGGATACGTAACTGCCTAATTGTATTTCCGAAACTTGTTCAAGTTACTTTAACAAATTTTATGAAAAGGCTTAGATAAGATGATAAGAGTCTATAAAGTCTATAGTAAAGTAACAAACAACAAAAAACTATACTTCCAAATTAGCTTTCATAACAGAACCGGATCTAGACATACGTAATATCATAATGGCATGCCCGACGAAACGTATAGGGTATGAGAAAAACGATTGTGATTGCTCACCTGTCAAAAGTATGTTGCATATATGCTGCTGATGATTCGATATCATATACAGCAGTCATAAGCACTATAAAAAGCATGCACATCCGCTGTTCCCAAAACAGATACCTATACCCCTGAAATATCTACCTTCAAAATAACTTCCAAGCAATTTGCCCTTTTCAAAATCCTATGACGCCATAGCCACGCCACAGGATCATTTACGTAGTTGATTATGTTGAAATATTGGGAAAACTTCATTTTCTATGAAAAAGACAAGACTGCAGTTTTGGAATGTATTTCTTAAAAAAGCAGAAAAAATGAACCACGTCAGGTAAGGCTTTTTTAGGAGGAATTCTGAATTTGTTACCTCTTCCATATTACTGTCATCCTTATAAATATAAAAGGGTAGAAATAAAAAGTTTTGCTTTCGTGTCAGAGAAAGTAAAAAAGGAAATGACAGAGGAATTCTTGTTTCCTTTCAATTTCATAATGAAATCTCTACCTTTACGTCTAGTAACCACTACTCTCTATTCATTTATTTATACCATCGCGTTCCAACAACTTATTTTTCTATTCCAGCCATAAGGTAATCGTTTCCGGAGCTGTTTGGTTCCAAGAAGACCTGTCAGTTCTCCAGTAAGCATTCCACCAAATGGTGATAGTGATGTTAACAATAGCCCCGTTCCTTTTTCTGGCGGATGTGATGTTGTGAGAGTGGCTTCTTCACCATCCCTTTCTTTTGCATTTGACGTCATCACCTTTTCTACGAAGCTACACGATCTACACTCACGTACTTTGATTATACGCACAAAATTTTACTTTTCTGCTGCGTGCGTGTGAATACACGCACATTTTCCAGGACGGCAATACTCCTCAGTCGGACGGAGAATGGGGGAAGTCAGTGACCTTGCGGTGGTAGCGTATTGCTAATACGATACGATGTCTTCTATTTCGCCTAGATTTTCTTGTCTTGTACGCTGCTAGTATTGAAAAACTAAGGACAAAACACAATATATTTTCCAACGCCTTTTACGCACATTGTATTTCATTCAAGCAAAGTAAACAGGATGAAAACTGTTTTTATATATGTAACTTTACTCCCGGAAATCATTCACTTTTCTCCACCCGAAACTCAAAGAATGGTCTATAGTCGAAGACTAACATCTCCCTTTTTTCATGTTATTGTCAGTTTAGAATTTAGAACGTGTGTACGTGGACATCATCTTCTATACCCTGCGTCGTGGTTTCATTTTAAGGAATCTGCGCTCGATCTACCTTACAATGATGTGTGTGTTTGTGTCAAACGCGAAAGTATATACATGTCATGTCATCAACTAAAATTCGTCAATCCAAGTGCAAACACTGTTTGTAACTTTCATCTTCATATTATGATGCGTTAAAATATGGTGCATTTATTATGCATGTCATCAATTCAAGACAACGTCTAAGACACGCCCTGTACGTACACACCCCAATCTTTTTCACATGACAAGACGGTACGTGTTTTCAACCTTATCATCACCTCTGCAGGTTACACATTTTTCGGCTGCCAAAAATTCCTTTTGTTTTGTTTGGTTATTATAAGCAAGTGTAGACAAAGGAGAATTTTTATTTATCATAATAATCGTGCACCTATCGAGATTATAAGACAAAATGGAGACACAACCACGAATTAATTTTGATTTTTTTAGTTTAGTCATTTTCACTAACAACTCTGTTTTAACAAACTTCATAGCAAAATCTCCTTTCATTCTTTTCTGCTGATGGAACGGTTCTGACTATACCACAAGGGGAGGAAAATTCTTCCATAAATACATACCAATTTCTAGTGAAACTCTTCCAACACCGAACGTGGTGTAAGCTGTAAATTACGACGTATATCCTAAGCACTAATTGAGTTCGTGGTCGCCAACCTGAAACCATTTTTTGGAGAAGCTTGACTGCCAGAGGAGCATAAATGTGGCCTACCATGAATTAATATTTTCTTCTTTCCATTTTCCAACGAAATGGGGAAGCAAACACAAATCTTGTGCGACTTATAATTCCATGCTATTGTTACACTTGTATTAAACTCATCTTGTGTACGTGACCCAACACGATGGCAGTGTATTACAGACTGGATGGATTCCTATCAAAAACATCGTGTGACTTTTAAACAAACTGCCTCCAGTCAGTCCTGCACTGGATAAACTTTTTGCAACCTCTTATATATATTTTATAACACCTTAACAGACGTATGCATTGTTAGTCAAAATATGTGTCGTGTAAATTTGCCGAATTTGGAACTAAAAATAGATTCAATTTTCCTTCAGTACCACTTATACTGTAATTTTATTGTAAGCACCATCATCGTCACTTGTGATATTTTACATAATAGCTTGAGTGCAAAACCCTCACTTTAAATGTCAATTCAAATTTAGCTAAAATTGAACGCGGCACCATCCACTGTTGTGCTGTTCCGGTGCTCACCTATGGCTGAACTAGGAATTGTAGATGCATATTACCTGTAAGTAAACCAGAGTGACTACGTCTTCCTCCAGGAGTACAAAATGCACACACGTGGAAGACGGCGTGAAAATGGTGATTTGACTAAAAATAGAATTATAAGTGGAGCATTTATATAGGTACAATGGATGAGTAAATACACATACATTCTTTGATTTTGTTACTACTGAGAATTCCACTTGCACAATTTCACGTATGCCCTAACAACCTGCTTGTCCATATGCCTATTTTTTGTACATGTAATCCTCTCTGCCATCACTGTAGTACTGCGTAACATTGGTTGTTACTGTCCCCATTTTATAATTCTGTTCAATAGTCTCTTCTTCCTCTAATCTCATCGGTATTCAAAAGATGCCCTGGAAAAAGGATAATTTGACTACTAAATTGAAGAGAAAGAGAAAATTCTTCTCTATACGTTTGTCAGATTGTCAATCTCAACCAGATTGAACAATGCGATTACAGAGATGACATTTTATGTCTCTTCATCTCATACATCTTAACGTAGGGTATAAATTTACATTTTGTCATGTAAATAGTTACTATTCGCTACGTCTTTCATTTTGACCAGAATTGAGGGCTGAGAAGGTAGATAATAACTGGATCGACATCGGTGTACCCATGACAGGATCAATAGAATTGTCACAGTATTTTGACAGTGCATTACATTGACAGGTACACATGCCTCCTTTCTGAATTGTTACATCCAATGTCTACTATTCAAGGGGGAAACATTACAAAGCTGCACATATCGCTAGACCCGATTCGTCATTTTCGGTTACCCCAATTTGGCCGACCAATCGAGTTTTAAGTTAACAGCAGACTAGATGTAACAATTCAGAAAGGAGTAGGGTGTAACTGTAGAGGCAATTAAAATAACATGTTCGCATACGTGTTCAAACAAAAATCTTCAAACTATACCGACATCGCCATCATGAATTTGCTTCTTTCTCTCGCTTTTGTACGGTTACGTCAACAGGAGCACCCTACTGGAAAATTTGATTCGTTGAAGGTAATCGAAAAGATGATAGAGAGAAGAGGAGGTCATTTATCATTTTCTCTGGTTTTCTCTGGTTTACTATGGTTGTTAGATAGGTAACCAGATGTGAGACGAATGAATTCGACATAGGAAACATACTGACTTAGGATACGACTATGTCTTACAAATTATTAACTCCTGCGATTTTCTAACCTCCTCACCACCCTGGCGCTTCTGAATCCTCTTGCTCCACTGCTCTGTTGTGGAGTAAATGCCGACCTGTCATTCAACGGTTACGGCGTAGTAGGTATACTATACTATACCGAATGGTTTGTTCAAGTTTCTTATAATAGCTCGTCACCGTGCTCTGCCAAAAAGTGTCAAATCATTCCTCAGCAGTTGATTTAAGTCGTACGTGATTGCGGTTGCGACACGACATGTCTAATGATGTAAATAATGATGGTTATAAGTGTGACGTAATTCACATCAGTGACATGACAACTCAGAGACGACGTCGAGGAAGAAAGATGATAAAGTGGAAATTTACATCTTGGGTTTTCTCTTCTTGCCCTCGTTTGTCACTTTGAGATTTTTGCAGATACCCAGTGAACTGTGTTATGCCCTCTGTTACTAATTTCAGATTCGCGTTGATCGCTCTTCCTTTTCATTAATCAGAAGCATATGTTGTGCAATTACGTCAAAGGGCATTAAGTCCATTCGATGGAAATTTGTGGTGTGGTTATGATGCAATTTTATGGATATGTTTCAGTACTAGAGGCAAGATTAAAAAGGACAACGCGAAACGCCCAGTTACAAAAGCAAAAGAGTTCACTCGACCCGACCCCAAAAGGAGACGTCATGTGCATAAAGAACGTTATGCAAAAATATCGGTTTTTTGGACCTCCCATCCCCCTTGGTCACTTTTTTTTAACATGAGGTACATGGATACATTAACATTGTTGTCACGGTACTCTTGAACCCCTCCCCCGCCCTACCTGTGTTACGTTCTACATGCGTTCTACGTCCCCTATGTTGTCGGCTGTCGGTAAGGAAATGTAAATACGACCAAAATCCGAAATACTACCGTTACAGGTATTTTCTGCAGAAAAATATGATGACCTTCTATATCCCTTTCCAATAGTGTCTCTTTTATCACTTCCATTTTTAGGTTCACTGGAGTTTAAAACGATACAAGGACAACAAACATTATGGGGTACTTGGGAATGTTTTTGAAATGAAATAAAAATACACAATTTCAATAGAAAAACAAAGTTATTCTACGGCTTAGGCTTACTTACAGACAGACTTACTGATTTTTAATCTGACTGAAGAGGGGAAACTGGCCTTACTATTTTTTAATATCTGGGCATGGATGATACTGCCATGACATGACATGCAAATACAAAACTATGGAGATGTCAAAGCATGTAAACATATAAAGGCGCAGACAGTGTTGCTGAAATTACAGTTTCATACGTCAGAAATAATATGTACGTTTATTTTAGAAAAGATATGAGATGTATGAGTATTCTGTCAGGGATATGATATGATTTACATCTCAAGTACTGATTCTCGTCGAGGTTACACAGTTCTAAGGGCGACGTCCTGACTCATTTAGACAAAAGCATAACTCCGTAACTTTGCCACCATAATAATATACCTCATAAGCAGTTGTATAGTACTTAGATATATATTATCGTCATCATCATATTAGTTGTCACATATTTGCCTAGATTTTGACGATGCGACATCAAACAATGTTTATCTGTTTTTGATTGAAGATGAGCCGCATACTACTGCTATCTTTCGTAGGACTTCAGTAAATTGAGTCAAATTCAAAAGGGCTCTCTGAGTAAATTACAGATTCAACAAAAGAGTCTCTCTCCTCTCTTCTCCTCGCCATTATTAACAAAGCAAGATTGAGTACGCAGTAATTGAGTTATGTAATCTGATTGTTTAATTAATATAAGCGATACAAGTAAATACTTCAAAGTTATGAATACATTATCCACTTCAGTTGGCTTACAACCTTCTTGTTCATCTTCATGCGAATTGATTTTCCTGTTTAGACTTTCGACATTTCAGGGCAGTCGAAAAAAGCGATGGAAAATATGCCTTCTGTAATTGTCAGTTCATTTGATACATTTTAGCAACCAGCTGTTAACTTTTTTATTGTAACGTTATTGTCTGTTGTACACCCGCGATCAGTTGTGAATACGGTTAAGTAATTTTTATAAAACATGGGACAGTAATAATTACAAAGACACAAGACGTGGTTTGATTGGAGAATCTCATAAGTTAGAAATATATTTTGGCAGTTTATATTTATTTGGATAATTTTTAGATACATAAAACATTTGCATATATACGTTAGTCCTATTAATTGTACACAAGATGGTTGTTTCCTCGTGTATTCATTCTTAATTAAATTAATACCTTCGTTTTTGTTGTAGTAGGCATTATAATTTATGCTGTAGACGGCGAATTTCCTGTACCGGAAACTTTTTAACTACGTTAGACATAACTTTTCTTAATTACGTTATCACTTTATCCGTGTAAGATAGATTTTCCTAATTGCAATTCGTCAGTATTACGATTACGTTGGTTATGTACGTTTTACATAATACTCATGTCAGGTCCCTAATAACATCTTAACTGAAGTGTTTACGACGCGCTTATTATGCTTTCTTTTATATAACAAGAAAAACAACCAACTTCAAGTACCAGACTGTAAGTTACATCACAGCACCCCACATCCTGTAGTAAACAGTGACAAAGCTAAGACAATGACGCTTATTTATATTCCCACAAGCGTACTTACTATTCCCATTATGAAGGCATGCATAACAGCACACAACTCAATTAACAATATTACCTCCTGTATATCCAAATATGCGTGGGCAATAAAAATTGAACTTCCAGGCTAATGGATATTCAAAAGAATTAATTTTAGTTAAAGCATGTTTCATTCGTTGTCATTCCTGCTCAGCAAACGAAATAGCAAACACTTACTCTCTTGTCTACTTCTGTGTGATCAATGGTCATTGCCAAGGGAAATGTGGTTAAAATTTTATATTTGATGGTTGATTAATTACACCAATTGCCAATTTTATCATTTATGTAACCATACTGAATTACGTTAACATTTCCTGCCAGTTTGGCAAAAAATCCGGTTTCACACCCTCCCTCTCAGCCATTCAATTAGACTGACGACATGTAATTAGTGTCTCGCATGGTAAGCTCATCCTTCAATCAAACCAACTGATCAACCTTCTAGGTACGTAACTTGATAAAATCAAGTCAGTAAATACTCGAGCTTATATTTTCTGACGTAAATTACTCAATAAAGAAAAAGACAAGCTTCCAAAAGAACTACACAAGGCAAACAGTCGTGCAGTAACATTTACAAGAGAACAGCTTTTACCAATGCCATCTTAAGCGTCATCGTTCATCCTAGTATTATGTATGTATGTAATATATTTTCGTTTGATAAACTGAAAAAAATGTTGATAATTTCATCTTTCTTGGATCCAATATCATCCAATCAATGAGTTGGTTAAATTGTTACTACACGGTTCTCTCTTTGAAAAGAAGACAAGTAAACAAACATGAATATCGACATTCATTCGAGAACTTGGAAAGAACACAAGGCGAACGTTTATTTAGGCACATGTTATGTGACTATATAATTTTCCTCCATCGTGGCCTTCCGGCCTTCCGGCCGTCCGTGTGCACGATAACTCTTGAAGGAAAAGGAATTTTGAAATTCTGTTTTCGCCAATCGATAGATATGGTCAATAGCTCGGATGAGTTCGAAGATGGGCATTTGGGGTGAACCCCTTGGGGAATCAAATGGGGGTCAAACCTTAAAACTAAATTGGCTGACTTTAACGCCAATACTACACCTCACTACGCTACATGTGCCTACATTAAAGTTTACAAAAATTTATTTAGGACCAGACCTCTGGTACTATATATAATATTTATTCCTCCATTGTGCCCGTCCGTGGGCACGATAACTCTTGAAGGGAAAGGAATTTAGAAATTCTGTTTTCGCCAATGATAGGTATGGTGAATAGCTCGGATGAGTTCGAAGATGGATGTTGCGGGTCAACCCCTGGGGGTCTACGGGGGTCACTTAAAATTTCAACATATGACCTATGGCTAAAAGTTGGTGTACATATACATAATGGATAGTGATAATGTCTTGCTAAGTTTGTCCAAAATCGATTGACCCCTTTGACCCATAGGGGCGTCGAACCTTTAAACTTAATTTGCCTATAACTCCGCAACGGTAAATCCGTTTGAGATGGGGTTTTTCTAATCGACTAACAGTGACAAGGGCTATGACATACGTCAATATGACATCTCAGTGACATCCCCTTGGGGTAGAAACCAGAGACCCCCTTTTATTTCTTTGACTTTTAACATGATAATTATGGCTCAAACTTACTACACACATGCCCAACTTTGAGCCATATTGATTAATAACTGTGCTTTCCAGCGGGTCAAAGGTCAATTCATCATCATCACTTTAAGCTTTAAACATTAATCTTAGGGTTTTACTTCACCTTTATACATATGTACATAATATACATAACGATGAATGTCTGGTCCTATTTTACAATTTACCAGAGTTTATTTTTCTTTGTACGTCATATTTCATAAATTTTTATGAATTATCAATTTGCAACGTTCACTCACTTTATCAAGAAAACGAAATTTACAGGCACACACCCCACGAAATAATAAACTTTTTTTTTATTTAAGTAAACCTTTTCTACCTTACAATTATTGGTAATTACCTTATTATTTTTTGTCGGAAAACAGGAAACTGATTCGTTATAATTTTTCGCTTCTACTACTTCAAGTTCTCCGTAAAAAATGCCTGTAACACGAAGCCGTGCTACGACTGTGCTCAACTCTCTGTAAATTGTCAACTTTTCAGAAAAATTGAACGAGATCCAAAGAAAACAGGCGGATGTTCTTTTTATGTACTTCTAATTTATCATGTTCTGTCTGACTTCACTCATTTATGAGACGCTTTTGTTATTTGGATCCCCTGCTTCCAAGATTTTGAAGGTAGGCGCTGCGTAGTAATTGCTTGTATTCCTTCAAAGTTTTTAACTGACAACAAGTGTACAATATTATTGAGCCAAGTTCCTTGGAAAAGCTATAAAGATTTTTATGTATGTACAATATGCCTCTTTTTCCAAATAATGCGGATGTGAGTATGAGTCGGTGTAGTGTACAAGCCTGAAACGTATTTATCATCTTTTTCAAACACTGCATTAGCTTCTAGGTATTTAGGTATTTATCACTCGGGCGTAACATAACTTATCATCAGACCAAAAAATCGTTGCTAGATTTTTATGGTATACTAATATAACGCTTTCTCAAGAAGCGGCGCACATTATCCACTTCATCAGAGGCAAAGGAAAGACAATGGATTAAACATGACAGGGGGATCATTATCTCCATACTAATCTGATAATGCTGATGATGACGACCATGATATACCTGAGATACAAGAGTGACCAGATTGGATGGCGTGACGTTAGTTTACTGTAGGGAAGAGCGAAAGACAAAATGTTTCATTTTGAATTTGTTTTTTTTTTGTTTTTTTTTCTTTTTATTAATGAACTTCAGTCACCAGTAGGAGGGAAATGATTCGAGAATTCGGAAGAATAGAGAATAGAATTCGCAACATGCCTGTTTACAATTTGTTTACAATACCTGACGTGGGTATGTTTCTTTCAATTTCTGATTTTAGTGATATTATCATTTTCTATCCAGAACAACGAATAACTGGTGGTGTTACTCCATGAACGTTTTTCCTTTTCATAGAATTCACGAGTGAAATATTAAATAATACATTGCCGTATTATTACAAGTATCCTTTTTATGCTCCCACGCAAGCTTATCATAACAAAATCTGAGCTTAATCTGATTGCAGTTGCCGTATACACACAATCATAATATATAACGATGACCAGCAGTTTGGTTGCATGTGTGCCGAGAAAGGAAGAATTATATGATACTACATCTCCCATATGTAGGTAAAAATGAGGACAAGGCACAATAGGTAGTCTTGTAACAAGAACAACAACGCAGTGTTTGGAAGAGAATGCAATCAGAGAAAAATTTCGTGCACATTCCATTCAGCGTCATCCTTACATGTGCATTTCCATTTTCAGAGAGGGGAATACAAAAATGTTTGACGACGACGTCAGAACAGAAAACTTACAATTAGAAGGGTAAAGGAAGGAAGTAAGCGGAGGAAAACAACGATGGGCCTGGAAGCAAATGTGACAGGAAATCAAAAGTTTTGACATTGTTGGTAATGATCTGTCAAAACTCAATTTACCGGTTGTGGCAGCAGAAAGTAGAAAAATTTCTCTCTTGTTTTTTTACAAATTGCATAAAAAAGAGTTCAACTGCTGAAGCTGAAGGATGGGGAAAAAAGCCTTGCACAAGTTTTCTTTTTGTGAGCAAAATTAGGAAACAAAACATTGTGCAATATATGGGAGATGATGCGTCTGACAAAGTTATTTTGAGAAAGATATCGTAATCAGGTATTTTTTATACATGTGTATACATTTGATTGTATTTTTTACATTTGATTAAATTGAATAAATTACAAATTATTATAATTTAATGTTGGGAAAATGTTGAAATCATCGGCAATCAGTGCAATCAGCACACATTATGCATGACAATAACAACAACATTATATCAACAAATTGCTTCATGGATATTAAATTTAGCCAGAAGTACTGATGACAACGACGATAATTTTAATGATGCCTGAAAACCTTTCGACTTTTCATCATTTCAACCAGTTTTTTATTAAGTTTTACTGAGGTAAGCAATTTGATAAAGACTTGTCGGGGTTGCGTCGTTATTTCGTTATTCTCTCAGTAACATATTATTGTTATCGTTTTACGTTGTACGTCATTCCTTTTTTTGTTTAAGAAAGCAGTGTCATATGTCGTTGTTCAAAGTGATTTAGAGGATGGTAAATTTATGCGATAAAAATGAAACGAACGTCAGAGTATTTCTACAAAAATTTTAAGTCAAATTTGAAGGCATCGCATTGTAAAAAAATGTTGTTTGGTTGTAATCGGTTTAGAAGGTTTAGAAACGCTAAAAGAAACATTTATCAACAAGTGCGGCTTTGTTCCTATGTGCTAATTTCAATTACC